>QFEU01005178.1:0-24507 GCA_003316345.1 Tricholoma terreum | reverse complement strand
CGGCAAGCGGAGAGTCAGGGCTCAACCCAACTCTGAGACATTAGTGTAAAATATATATACGCCGTACATAAATGACATAGATAACCAACTGCTTGCCTGCGCCCCATCTCTCGTTGCCTAAGACATCCTACTTACTTTGAGTATTCGCCCTCGTGTACTTTCACATTCGCACCACGCACCACGTGTACATCCCTATTCGCATCCTTAACAACTTCAACCTGACGTCTACCTATGATATTAACCTTCCACATACTTTTCAATCCTCTCAGACCCCTTGGTTCACAAATTTTGGTTGGGTCGCTGGACTCTTACATTTTTTCATGGTTGTAGATACTTTTTGCATCACCAGTGACTAGGTTTTCATAGGTAACCATGGTTTCATGGGTTCCCATACCTCATCCCCCCGAGAGGTTTCCGGAAAATATGACATGAGTTCATGAGTGTCAGGGTTTCCTGGTTTTCACTGGTTTTTGGTAGTTGCCTGGGTTGAGAAACTGCTGGAAACTAAAATGCTTAATTACTGATGCCAGTTAGGTTCAGTTCGGTTGGTGGTTTTTTGCAGTTGTGTGAACCAGACTTTTAAATGCTAGCCACCAGAGAAAGAGCCCAATTCAGGTGTCACTGTACAAAACAGATGGATAGAACTCAGAACTCAGATTCTCATTGGACAACCCAGGCCCCATCCTGCTACCAATCCTACAAGGTCTCATAATCCCCTAAAGATCTCAAAACTTCTTCCTCTGGTAGCTCAAGAACATACTGAGTGGTCCTTGAATCCCAATGTGCCACCCTATCTTTATCCTTAACTTTCTGTTTTCTAAAAGATGCTGCCATAGGAACTGGAACAACAAACAGGATGATCCACCTTCTGGCCGAGGTCGGTCGAAGGTTGTTTAGCTCAAGAACTTGCCTTTTGAGGCATGCTTGGATGTTTTCCAAACCTGTAATGCTGATAGGATGGGCAGCAGTGGTAGTCACCTGAAGCCCAATGAGGGGCTGACAGCCATATTGAGACATTTCATGCTGATACAAGAAGGAATCAAAGGTTGGAAAGATATGAGACAGCAGCTTGAGGTAGCACGATTCCTGATTCCTGATAGAGTGCATTAAATGGCCTGCAAAAACTTGCTCACTTCTAAATGCATGGTGTACAGTAGTGGAAGAGAATGCAATATGGAAAGTGGTTGATGGGTTGTCGATAGAACGAATAGTAAAGCTCCGAGGCTCAGTGATGGACTGGAAGAAACTGTGGACTTTAATTTCAAACAACTGTCTGCCGAGTGTGGCACTATTGCGGGTCCCCTTTATGGTCCGGTAAAATTTATATGCAGCATCCACATCTCGTCGGCCTAGATCAGCAGCCATCTGAGCGAAAGCCCAGTCCGAAATTGGTCGAACGACACAGCATTCCCAAGCTCTGGTGTTGGGCGAGGGCCATATCTCAAATGCACGATGTATTGGTTCGCCAATGGCTACACGGCGTAGGGCGCCAGGCAAGTCGGTAGATGTCGTGATTGCATTGATGACCTTCTGACGGGCAATCATAAGGTCACCGGGCGATACTGATGCTTGACGACACTCTCGAGGGTTGCACCCACAAATATGCATAGCATCCTTGAGTCTCTTGAGAGTGATGTCAATAGGTGATATAAACAGCCTATAAATGTATGAGAGGGCAGATTAATTGAGGGGAATATAAACCAACATTGCAACAACCAAATTTTCCTGCGACCACGGCTTCACGATGAATACCGCATCAGCATCCCCAACATATTGAGTGAGCCACTTTCGATCCGGTCTAGTCCTCGGCGGTGATATTAACAGCACTCGAATGTTGTGTTTGAAGAGACGCGTGTGAGGTACGCAGATGCGATCATCCGCATCAACAAGCACAAGAACGTCCTGTCCTAGAATCGCCATTGTAGTAAACTCGTCCTGCACCTCGTTATTAATATATGAAACCTGCCCGGAAATGTCTTGAAACAATATTGGCTGGGCGCGGATAATGCAAAGGATGAGGATGTAATATAACATGCAAGTCTTGCCTGAAAAGAGCAGTCCGTTGATAAAAATACGGAATCAAGCCAGGAAGCTGAATGTATCCCCTTCAAAGGGTGGTTCCAGGAAATCTAAGACAGGAAAATCGGCCTTGACGGAGATGATGGTGATGGGACGGGATAACATCGTTGCCACCTGGAGTCTTGGGATGCGAACCAAGGAAGGAGTGATCAAGAATTCTTTGCAGGGCCACATGGTCAGCAACGAAGAGGGCGAGGATGTCTTTGTGATGGGTTGGGTGGAGGACGATGCCTTGGATAGAGTTGACGAATTCCCGTGGGATTCGTTTGTAGTCGTAGATGTCGTGTAAGCCGTAACTGGAAAGTGGGTAGGACGACAACGAACTTTGTGCATTCAGTCGTAAAGGCACATGACAGCGAGCACACAGCGAGCACAACAGTTGGCACAACAATCAAACAGCGAGCAACAGTGAGTACAGCAGCGAGCATCGCTCTTGCACACTCCCGCGATGGTCTCGCCCAAATCTTGACCGCTTACCCGACTAGCGCCGCGCTCGGGCGGATCTACATTCCAGGTCGTCTCCCTCACCACCATGCAATTGTCGCGTCGCATCCTTCGCGCAATCACAGTTGGCATCCGGTCTGTCAACAGCTACTCCCACTTTCAAAACTAACTCCATTCCAGCCGAGAAGACCCGCAGAGAATCTGGGAACGACGGGCCCCTCTCACCCCCGACGCTGTCCACCACCTAGTCTCACAATCAAACGTCAATGTTCAAGTCGAGCACTGCGACAGACGCGTCTTTCAAGACCGTGAATACATCGAGGTAGCACTTCCCACTCATCCCTTCTCTTATATACCACTAATACCACTAAAGGCAGGTGCAACCATCGTACCACCAGCAACACTCGACGCCCACATCATCCTCGGCATCAAAGAAACTCCTCTCAATGAACTCATCACGTCCCCCTCTCCCTATACCATCCTCCAATCACACCCTAAACAACACCCCCGCACCCACCTCATGTTCTCTCACACCGCCAAAGGCCAGCCATACAACACACCCCTACTCGCAAAGTTCGTCAGGCCAGCCGATCATGACAGGGACACCGTCTTTCCTCGTCTCATCGACTATGAACTACTCACTAACCCCAAAGATGAAAAACGAACCGTAGGTTTCGGCTGGTTCGCTGGAGGTACACTTTCTATCCTCCACCGACCCCGCCCCACCCTCACCATACATCGCAGTCGCTGGCGTACTCGAATCCCTCTCAGCAATGGCCCATTCCCATCTGGAAATCGGAATAGCCTCTCCTTTCCTCGTCAGTCCGTCTTTTCGTACCCCTAACCCTAGCCCACTTATCACCCTAACCCTTCAGTATACCCCTCGTCCCCATACACACTCTACCATCGAAAGCCTTCGTGCTGCATTACACGCCATCGGTGACAAGATTGGTCAAGGTGGTACTCCTCCCAGTCTGGGACCGTTCGTCATTGGCCTAACAGGGTACGTCGTTTGGATATTTCAAGTGCTGGAACTCAAGGTCTGCTAGCAATGGCAACGTTTCCCAGGGATGTCTCTCCATGCTATCCGAACTTCCAATCGAGAAAGTCGCGGTGAAAGATCTGTACGCGCTCGTAACCAGTAAAGGTACGTTTCCCTCCTTCACTTCCCTTCGACACTCACTAACCGTGAGTCTAGCACCAGATCTACGAAAGGTACCACTCTCCTCCCCCAACCATACCAACCAACTAACACACACTCAGATATACCTCGTCCACGCCCTTCCTCAAGACTACCTCATCGGGCTCGACGGCCGTACATACGACCGCGAACACTACTACTCTCACCCCCAGTCTTACCGGTCCACATTTTGCCAATCCGTACGTCCCATCCATCCCCTTGGTCAAGTAACAATAATAATGCAATGCAGGTCGCACCGTACCTCACACTTCTACTTAACGGCGCAGGCTGGTCACCTTCTTTCCCGCGACTCATGACGAACGAACAACTCACTGTAGCTCTCGACCGTGCACACACCCTCGGTGGAGCGCGGTTCACTAACATAGGCGACATCAGTTGTGACGTCGAGGTGGGTTTTCCGATATATGTCCACCATCAATCTAATGACCCAATCAAACAGGGCGGGCTCCAATTCCTAACCCGCTCCACAACACTCAGCACCCCGTTCTACAAAACCCGTCCAACCACTCTTCCAACCGCCCTCCCCTCGATCCAGTTCATGTCAGTCGACATCCTCCCTACCTCACTCCCCCTCGACGCGTCGACGCATTTCTCAAAGGTTTTCCTGCCTTATTTGGAGAGTCTTATTGGGCGATATCGTAGTGGACCCATGAGTGTAGGGAGTCAAGATGAGTATGGAGTAGCGTTGGCCAAGGCGACTATTGCTACTGATGGGAGACTTGTGGGAAGACATAAGTGGTTGCAAGAAGGGGTGGATAAGTTTTACGCTGGGAGTGCGGGCGATTTGTCCGAGAAGAACGAACACGAAGGGAGAGGTAAGGAGGCGGTGGTGAAGACTGTTGTAAAGAAGGAAGAAAGGATTGGACAGCCGGGAGCCTTGTTGAGGAAGAAAAAGTTGTTGATGTTGGGTAGCGGGATGGTCGCCGGTCCTGCAGTTGAACAGATTGCGAAGCGCGGGGATGTACAATTGTTAATCGGTGGGTCATATCTCCGTATTTACTACTTGTGCTCATAGTTTTGTGCAGCAAGCGATTCGCTCCAACAACTCGAGGAACTCACAGGAGAACATCTCAATGTCCAATACCGACTCGTGGATATATCCGATCACAATCTAGTCTCGACTTTGATCGAGGAGTCGGATGTGGTCATTAGGTGTGTCCCCCAAGTTACATGTGCAGGTACTAGTTTAACCTGAGCTTTGACAGTCTGCTCCCTGCTTCACTACACGTTCGTATCGCAGAGCTCTGTGTCACGTCAAAGAAACACCTCGTCACAGCGTCGTATCTGTCGCTAGGAATGAGCCACCTAGACAAACGGTCAGTTTCCCTTCTCCTGCTAACCCAAATTTCTCCCTCAACCTCCTGTACAAAAATAGAGCCCGCGCCGCAGGCGTTCTCCTTCTCAATGAAATAGGACTAGACCCAGGAATCGACCACTGCTCCGCCATCTCCCTTACCAAAAAGATTTATTCCAAGGACAAGGACATCGTCTCTTTCACATCGTTCTGCGGTGGCCTTCCAGCGCCAGAGGTTCCCTTTGGTCCGCTTCGGTACAAATTTAGTTGGAGTCCTCGGGCGGTGCTGCTTGCTGCATTGAATGCTGCGAAGTTTAGGTTGAGTAAACAGGTGACTGTTTTCGTTTTTCTTCGTGTGTTTTGGTGGTTGACCTTTTATGGGGCCGGCTGTAGACGATTGATATAAGCTCGGAAGATCTGTTGAAACGGTATTTCCCTGACATACCTGTGACGGAGGAGTTTGCACTCGAGGGCATCGCAAACCGGAATAGCCTGCCTTATATGACATTATATGATTTTGGATCCCCACGGACTGTAATGCGTGGTACATTGAGGTACGTTATGATCATGAACTCCCAGTTAATCCCCTTCATCCACCTGCAGATACCCCGGCTTCTCAAACTTGATGCATTCATTCAAGAGTCTAGGAATGCTCGAACTTAGCAAAACCATATACCTCCCTCACTGGACCTCCTTCGTCCAAGAATGCCTCGCCCTGAAAACCAAGGACAAAGCAGTATCCCCATTAAAGATGATCGGTGAACTTATTCCCCCAGAGCAGATCGAACCTCTCCACGAAGCACTGGAATGGCTTAACCTCATCCCACCGACCATCGCATCCGCCTCCCCCATCTCAATGCCTCTCCTCCCTAATTCTTCCATGACGCCTCTCGACTTGTTCGCTTATCTCCTAGCCCACAAGTTACAATACAAGCCTCACGAGAGGGATATGGTCATTCTGTCACATGAGATCATCGCACGATCTCGGGTCCAGCAATCGGATTCACACTCAGGCAAGGAGCCGGATATGGAGGTGTACACTTCGAAACTTATCACATATGGAACCCCTCGGGCGTCGGCGATGGCACGGACGGTGGGGTTGCCTGTGGCGATTGCGGCGTTGCGAATTTTGGATGGGAAAGTGGATGTGAGGGGTGCTGCGAAGCCTGATCATGAGAGTGTGTATGAGCCGGTGTTGAGGGGTTTGGAGGAGGTGGGGTTGGGGATGGAGGAGAGTGTGAGTGTCGGTGTTGGTTGGGATGGGAGTATGGGTGGGGGGAGGTTTACGGTGGAGAGTAAGTTGATCGAGGCGTTTACGGGCTCAGAGATTGAGCAATATCACAGTATATCACATTGATATATTTCATGTCCATATTGGAGGGTATTCTGGAATTGTAGCAGTAGTTGTACTCTTGTGTAATGTATGCAGGCAGATTTTGAAATTTCTTTCGATGTGCATACGAGCTGAGTACTGCTGCCATGGTATTATCTGTGTCCTCTTTTGGGGGCTGTGGTGTGGTGGGATCTTCCAGGTATTATGTAGGTATAGAAAGCTCATAGGTAGGCAGCTGTACCTGTGGGATTACAGTAACCTAAACAAAACTCACAGCAAAACCTATTAGAATAGTAAAGCAGTAGTACAACCAACCACAGTAAGGTAGAAGAGAGTGACTCGCACCACTGCACATACCTACTCTTAATACCAACTTTCCTAGAACTTTATCTTGTCATGGTATGCAAATGGATGTACTTCAAAGGTTTCATGGAGGGCTGCGTGTATCAAGACAGATAGGCAGGAAGCACGGGATAGGTTTGTTCTTTAAACGGACCGTGACATTTATTAGTCAGCCAGCTTGAAGATCCTATTTCACAACCTGCTACCACCATGAACAACGAATCCAATCTATCAACAACCACAAAGGATGCTCTGTTTTCTTCTCTTATATACACCGTCAGTCCAGCCTTCTATATTGCCACTCTCACCACTGCCATTCCATGGTTTCTACTATGCTCAATGGCCAGCACAATCACCCTCAGCTTCCTAGCCCTGAAGGATCAAAACATAGTTGTGTTTCAATTCATTTACTGGTGTATATCTTGGGGTTGGCTGGGGTGGAAAATCTTGCCATGTGCGTGCTTTCATGGCATCATGATGTTTGACCAGCTCACATTATTTGGTGGTTGTTCACAGCCCTCCCTGCTTTCCTCACCAACTCCACCATGTTCATGATCATTGCCTTGATTCTTGCCATCACCTTCGCTGATACACTCTTCTTTACCATTGTCAGCACCACTGGTGGCACATTAGGAAGATATGGGATGATTCATGCAAAATATTGGGAGCAAATGGAACATTGGTGGGACTGTTCATTGTTGATAAGGGATGCAGTAGTGATGGCCCTTGGGCCAAGGAGGAGGGTTGTTGTGAATACCCCAGCAGAACATGAAGCAGAGCAGAGCAGAGTCACAGTTGTTCCAGAGATGGAGGCAAATAGTCCACCACCCCAGTATTGTGTGAGTACTCCTATCTCTCACACCATACCATAGAGCTGATTTTCACTACTGATTCTGGCACAGCACATAGCTGACTTTCAGCAATTTCCCTCCAGCCCAGTGAAGAGTAGCCTGTCCATGGCTGAGATCATTGTTTGAACATATACATACTTCCTATCATTATTGACTATTTAATTGTATGTTTGATACCTTCAATGGTCAGTTTGATTGACTTTGGGATCTTGCAGCTGTATCTTGTGGATGTGCATCTGAGATTTGCCAACCATCCATAGAGCACAATTATATTGCCATACACAAGCCTCAATTCTCATAAAGGCATTAGTGCGTTGTGTGATATTTCATCATAGAATGTCATCCCAATCATCACCCACCTGGCTTTCCCACAAACCCAGCCTAATAATCTGCGTCCTCTTTTTGGGGCTGTGGTGGAATCTTCCAGGTATTATGTAGGTATAGAAAGCTCATAGGTAGGCTGGGATTACAGTAACCTAAACAAAACTCACCACAAAACCTATTAGAATAGTAAAGCAGTACAACGAACCATAGTAAGGTAAAAGAGAATGACTATTCTTTACAGAGCACCACTGCACATACCTACTCTTAATACCCAACTTTCATCTTGTCACGGTATGCAAATGGATGTACCTCGAAGGTTTCATGGAGGGCTGCGCGTATCAAGACAGATAGGCAGGAAGCAGGTACATAGGTATGTTCTTTAAATGGGACCTAGGAATAATAAGGGGTGAGGCATACCGAGGGTGAAACATTTACTATCTTAATCCAGTGATCTATGAGTTCAGAGGCGATAGGGACTCCATTGTCATTTCCAGACTTCTGACCTGCATTGGTATATCCCCATGTCAATTGTGTTTGTGGCGCTCCATCATGTTGACAAGCCTGAGCTCTGGCCATTTGTTATTAATATTGAACAGAACAACCCCTGTTTGGCCGCAAATAAAGGTCCTAACGGGATACAGGGGGGAGTGCAGGCTCCTAAAACCAGCACTCTCGTACCGCTCGAAGGAGGCCTCATCCAACATAACTCAGTGTTGTGTAAATAGAATTGAGCAAACATGTACGAAATAAACAAAGCACAAACACAACCCCCAATGATCATCGACCAACGGCGCGATCGATATACATACGACCCGATCGGAGGGGGATGCGGATTTTGGCACTCGACCATTGCGATGGATATGACTGCAGCTGGGCTGTTATCGTGCGATGCAACAAACGAGGCGAATTGGTTCTTACCCCCCGAACAGTGGATCTGAGTTGAGGGCTATGGGGAAGGAAACATTCTTTTAAACCGATGCCTGAGATGTTCTTCGTGTACGCATCGTACCTGAACAAGCGCCTGTATATCAGCTGATAGAAAGGCAATGGATGGCACTGCGGAGGATATACCTTGTCATTGTGAAACGCGGGAGGAAAGATCATGGTCGAACAATGATGTCTGGCGCTAAAACCAATCGAGAGTCAGAAAGAATCATCTGCACCATCACAGAAAACGCCGTACCCCAAAAAGAGATTTGCTGAGGCAAGAATTAGGGTGATCGAGGGCTTGAGACATCAGAGACAAATTCGTTTGGTATCTTGTTATAGCGTATCGAGTAACGGGGAATAGCCGCCAGATATTGGCCAGAAAAGAGCTGCCCCAGTAACCGCAACGGATTGTAGTGGCGTGCAAGCAGGGAAAGCAACTGAACTTTTAGACAAATTAATGATTGGCCTCATCTTCTGAGATCCAGCGGCAAACGTACTGTATTGGAAGAAAATCGACGACAGTGTGACAGGTTGGTTCTACAGGACAAGATATCAGATCAAAAAAGAGCCAAACAATTTACAATTTAACAACCTTGATGACTAGTAGCGGATGTCTCGATTCTGGCACCTCTACCCGAAGGAAGAATATACCACCTGTATGTTCAAAGGTGGGCCGTTGTACGAAAGACAGTTGGTGGATAGTAGCACACCTGGAAGCCGCCATGGATCCTTCACGCGGAGCATTAACGCGAACAAGGGAAAGTGGTTGAACAAGGCAAGTAAGGTTTCCATGCTGGCTTGCAGGGTAAGGACGCCAAGCCGCATCTAATGCATTATACATTAGTCCGCCGTGTGTGCCAACTGAAATTTGGCCAACTTCACCATTGCAAATAACGTATAATACGCCAGGACTGTTGGAAACAGGAAAGCCAGGAGAGTAAAGAGGATTGTGCCAAACAACAGTTGATCGATGTCATAATCCCAGGAGTCAGTCCGATTGCGCAATACGTTGTAACGCTTTCCTAGTAGCGGAAGGTTGGACTCGAATCCTGTAAGGGTACAATTTCTTACCCCGGAAAAGGTTCCACAATGATCCAGCGGTCTTCAACATCCTCCGGTATACCGCGGCGGAGAGAACATAGCAAATATATATGTGGACAGTGAGAATTGCCAACATGTCCATGAAGAGAGAGATGGCGAACGTGATCCCGCCCGAGCTTGCGGTGCCGATCACGTATATGATCGTTGGGAAGTAGGGTGCACCTCGAAGCAGTAGTCCTTACAACATAGACAATCAACTCCTCTGGCAAATGACAACAGGTTCAGCACGTACCTCCCCACACTGCTACCAGTTCGATAAAATTATGTGAATAGAACCGGCTTAACTCAGTGTTGAGCTTGAGGCCTGCCGGCCACGAGTCCAGCCAACGAAGCGCCCATTGTACCCAGTTAATGAGCACATTCTGCAAGGAATGTTGATGAGAGAGACGTAATAGAGGTTGGAGGGACAAAACGTACATCGATTATCTGGGTCAGCATGTGGGCCAATAGCATATGATTCTCACAAAGAAACGTTCCAAAGGCGAAGCCAATGGTAATATCATTCAAAATTAGCCACACTGTATTATAGAAACTACAGCACTGGTGTCAGATGAACAAAACGCACCAGAGGGATAAAATAACCGACTTTGTGTAGCGGGCAGAATAGAGGGGTACGGCAGCGGAGCTGCGTGGACGCGGCGTTCCTACCTCATTGACAAAAAAATCGCCTTGTTCTGCTCTGACGTCGATCTGCTGCACTATATCATTATCATCATTAGTTGGCGATCCAAAGATACTGTAAGAAAAGGGTACTTGTTGCTGATAGATCTCTCAAACGCGGCGAAGAGGATGACAGAATGACAGGAATGTTGCAGACGGTCGTTAAGAAGCGAGATAATGAGGCTATGGCTGGTAAAATAAAGACACCCAGGGATCCAACCGCATACAGTAGCGGGTTACGTGATTCTATAAGGTCTATAATATTCTCCAGTGTTTTGGCGGAATTGAACTGGTATTGTAGGCAGCTTTTGTAAGCGTATCGAATGGATAAAAACGTCGACACCTTGCCTGAGTAATTACAGAATCATTCAAACTCGACGCGGTGTTCCAACGAGGCGCGGTGAAGTCATGTCTAGCGGCAGCTGTGTAGGCTGACCCCTCCTCCGCATCAAGTCGGGTAGTCGGGTCAAGTTTCAAGCCATGAAGCGAGTAAAAACGCAAACTGGATAGTTGATGACGATAATAATAGATTAATGTATAGTCTCTGCAGCAGGGTCAGCTCGACGACGAGACGAAAAGTAGAACTTCATGCACAGCGGTGTCCACAGTTCCAAAGTAGGGACAGGGACAAGGGGTATCCGACCACCTTTCCGTTGGTTAAATTCACAGGTTCCGATTATGACGGGCTCGCTTCCGCACGACCTTGCAAGAGATTTCCATTGGGATGAGCGAGACAAAAGTTGGAATAATTGAACTGCATCTTGTCGCTTTCACAAACATCAATGATGAATTTGGTTGGGACCTCACGCAATCACTCACTGAATAGGCCCCAAGAACACCCGCTATGCAGATGCAAGGGGTCGTCCATCCATAACAAAAGCCAGAATGCCTCACATCGACTGGCCAGAAAATGGTGGTGGGCATCAAGCGGAAACGGCCACGTGATTCAACTCGTTGTGACGTTCAACGTTCATAGTCGTTTCCCAACGTTGTTCGTCCTTTGCCGCTAGATTCCCTCTTTACAATGAGCTCATCATACCAAACGAGCCAAACCTCAATACCTACTCGACGGCCGGATCTCAAGCGAAAACTAGTGGTAGTAGGTGACGGTACGGGAGATCGAGTGCCTGCATTTTGTATGGCGCATTGACCCATTGAATCGTAAAAGGTGGATGTGGAAAGACGTGCCTTCTGATCGTTTATGCAGAAAACCGATTTCCAGAGGTGAGCTGCTCTGTTGTCATATCAAACTTCTAATTAGATGTCTTCCTGAGATTCACAGGCGTATATTCCTACAGTCTTTGAAAACTATGTGACCCAAGTGCATTTCGATGGGAAAGAGATTGAGCTTGCGCTATGGGATACCGCAGGGCAGGAAGAGTACGATCGACTAAGACCGTTGAGCTACCCAGAAAGCGACGTTATCCTCATCGTATTTTCAATCGACTTTCCGACGAGTCTTGGTAATGTTGAAGATAAGGTTAGATTACTACGCATGGCTTTATGCTTAGACGTTTGACGTTGATTCACAGTGGTTCCCGGAAGTAGCACATTTTTGTGAAGGAACGCCCATTATCCTGGTCGGGACTAAGACTGATCTGCGAGCCGATGACCAAACGAAACGAATGCTGAGCGCTCAAGGACAAGCGCCGATAACTCCGGAACAAGGCAGTCTTGTTGCCAGAGAGATTGGCGCCAAATACATTGAATGCTCTGCAAAGACAGGACGGGGCGTCCATGAGGTATTTAACCTGGCGCTGAAGGAGAGTTTGAGGGGCAAGTGGTCAAAAATCGCGAAGCAACGGAGATGTGTGATCATCTGAAGGACTTGTATGCTACACTTGGTATGTACGGGCGATAGGCAGGCTCTATTACTGATATACTTTCCCTTACTTGTATGCATATGTGACTTATTTATGTGACATCTCATCTTCAGCCACCTCATTGACTGCACCTGTCCCTGCGATGTGATCTTGCATTCAATCCTTATTCAAGCCTATCTCTGACAAACGTCAAGTAACGGCGGGGGAGCCATCCCGGAGACACCCAAGCTTCTCCTTTAATCTCTGCTGCAATCATCCCAGCTACAACTTCGGCGCTTTCCAGCAAGGATTAACAACAGCGATAGGATTTACAGATGTGGTACCTACCATGCATATGCACGTGGCATGCCATGGCCAGAATATCCTGCAGAGATAAATTGACCTTTGAACAATTGGAGACCTGATCCTGATGGATCAACAACAGGGCCGACCTATTTCACGGAATCAGTCTTTGACAGCGCAAGGAAGGACGAGAACTACAAAAGGATCCCCAAGCTTAGTGAAACCCATGATTCCAGTCTATCAGCTACCGGTATCAGCTGCATTCCTGATTGGATAAATCGACTAACCCATTCCATTTCAGGCTCTCTCCCTTTTTCAAACCTCCCAGGAAACTTCTCGGGCAAGACTTCCCTCAGAAATTTCCCGATATCGCTATGAAGAACGGAATCGTCCGTTTCATATTGCTCCATTCTTGGTCCACCCAGTTGTCGTCCACCTCCGAGGATAACGATCGGATTTTCTTCCTTTCCACCTTCTAAAGCTTTCACAGGTCGAGGGAACCAGTACTCATGTCGTTCATTGGCAGTCCAAGATGCTTTCGTGAGCTCTGAGAGACTCGCATCGGCTTGAAGTGCGATTGCTTGACCACGAGTTGGAATGATGCCCAAATGTCCCTGTAAGTGCGGGAGCAAGTAACCGGCGTAGCCGTTGGTTGCGTGGATAATGTAGGTGCATCGTATGTCCCCACGAGGCGTCTTGAGGAGCCAACGACGAGTATCTAAATCGCTGGCCGCAATAGGCGAGACACTTGTCACCGGCGTGTGTGTATGAAGATTCAGTAAGAATTTTTTTGTTCTCCTCTGGGCCAATTTGTAGAGCTCGGCCATGAGCTTCAAGGGCCAAACATTGTACGCTGGAAATCGGTATGCTGGATACGGAGGCCCGTATGTCTAAAGAGGAGTGCTTGGATTGTGATACCGCGATAAACCAACTTTACGGAAGCCCTTACCGATTCCATCATTTCCTTACTTAACCACTCAACGTCTTCCAAGTAGACTTCAGCAGCCTTCGCTGCTGTATAATCAGCTTGGGCAGTCTCTACTTCCTTTTCGGTAACGAGCATTGCGATATGACCACCAGCAACCAAATCGACATCAAGATTCTCAGTCTGAATGATTTTCACCAGCTCTGTACAAGTATAGCTCTCCAGATCAGTGGAGCGGATGGCCTGGTCCGTTCCATATGCAAGCTCGCGTTTACGGAAATTGAGAAATTTTTTGGGGGTCAAATGCCCACCATTCCGTCCTGAAATAGTGAATCATCAGTTCCAAGATACTTTCGACCCAACAATACAATCGACCTGTGGCCCCAGAGCCTACATGATCACACTCGATAGAAGTAAAATTTGGGAGGTTGGCAGTGCTCACAGAACTCCCTGGCCTCTAAAATCACTGCCTTGATAGGGCTCCGATCGCTATTGCCGTCCAGTGCAAAAGAATTAGCAAGATGGTACGCAGCAGAGACGCCAGTAGCTCCCGATCCGATGATGCAGATATCAGCATCAGTAGAGGGGTTACCTTCGGTCGCGAGTGAATTAGCCACTGGTGTGTCTGTCCAGAACGAACGCGTTGGGTTGGGAACGGGCAAGCCCGCTTGGAAGGTCATGTTGATCAGACACCTCAACCTATCCAGAGAGTCAGAGGGATCAACGATCAACTCGGAAGCGATCTGGATATTATACTGCAACTTCAAGAATCTGACTCATACATCAAGGATTTTTGGCGTGCGTGTGATTCCGAGTCGTCTTGCATTTCGGCCGAAATAATAGACGCAGGTAAGTAACTGGATATACTAGCTTATATACTAAACATTTCGAGAACAAAGAAAAGAAGTGTCCTGAAGTTTGAACGAGTGAGAGATCGTTAGTACACCATAGAACAGTTACGCACCATCGATAAATAGGCAAGATTTTAAAAGAGGAATGAACTTGTGCTGTTGTTACGGTGTGATTGGCGCCTCCAGATCATTGTGATTGCAATGGAAGCATAGTTGACTGTGCGCGGGGGCCGAGCGGAGGAGAGCGCACCGCAGAGCCCGGTCGACTGGGTCGAGATGAAGGCACAGCAGAAGGCGGAACAGGTTCAGGTGCCGGAAATCGAGGGGACGGAAGCGGGAGAGAAACGAATCGGGTAATATTAGCTGCTTTCGTACGCAGAGGCGCGGGCGAGCGCGGCTCACGAGAGTGCTGATGGCCAAGTGAAATCGCCTGCTTTCGAGAAAGCCCAGGAGATTTTGAAAATGAAGGAGCAGGGGGAATATCAGGCAATAGTAGCTGTTTGGATTTGGACAATTCATGATAAAGGCGCAGGGGAGTTTTCCTGCTTGAAGGAGCAGGTGCGGAGTTGGAGGGATGAAAGGGCGGACGGAGAGGTTTCGATGGTTCACCAGACAGAGTCTTCGGAGTTTCTATACGTGGAGGTGGGGTGGGGGAGCCCCGAACAGAGTCAGGAACTAATGGAAGTGGGCGGATTGAAGTAGCCTCGTTGGTGGCTTTCAGTGCTGCACTCAACTGAATGGTAAGCAGGCCTGGAGGGGGAGTTGTTGGACGCGAAATGGGTGAAATGGCGGTGGGTGAGATAGGAAGTATCACAGATGGATGAGGTCCGATCAACGGACGTCCGGAATCAGGTGTGTCTGGGTGCACACCGTACAACTCAAGGATGCTCCATGTTGTGGAAGCAGAAAGGACAGTAACTGGTGAGGTAAGTGGAGTCGAAGACCTTGCGGATTCTATGGCCAAATCAAGCGGAGGTAAGCTGGTGCTGGTGCGGGTTGTGTCGGGAGATATGACAGATCGACCTGTGCTGGGAGACGAAAACGGAGAAAAAATGATGGGAGAAGGGAGTGATTGTGGAGAAATGTTTCGAGCATCCCACACCTTGGACAATCTATTATCCAAATCCATGTTCAGATCCAAGCACGGAAGCTCAAAAGGTGGCAAGGATGCATAGTCTTCTTCCTCCAACCATACGCCATCCCACTTCATGTGAATCCCAGACATTCTTGATGAAGTGATTGCGGGCTCAGAAATCAGCTTGTGACGCGCGGAGAAACGTTTGGGTTGAAGGCACGAAAGGCTTTGGTCGATTGAAGGCAGCGGGCCTATTCCACCGCCAGCATGACCATCGCACCTTTCTGGCTCTTCGGCGAGCCATGTCACTACGTCTTTCATCTCCTCATCACCAATCAGCGTTTCGTCTGCCTCGTGCCATGAGTGTGGGTCGTTGAATATCTTCTCAGCAATAGAGTTGCTAAGTCTTGAACTCGACACTGAGTCATGGATCGAAATTGCCGGCGAGTCCAGCACATCCAAGTCAAGAAATTGGGCCCTTGCCATGAGCACTCCAGACTATCCGGACTAGTTTCAAGGCGACTGTAAAGCTGGAGACAGCCACAGCTACAGAAGTTATAACGTAACCCAAGTCGGTGTCAGGTCTTCATTATGTAACAAGAAACGGAATATCGCCAGTCTAAAACATATTTCCAGATGTGATTGCGTTCTCCAGGGCAGCTGGTGGTATTAAACTAATTGAAGCGCTCACAACCAACCAGAGTAGTACTTGATGCACTTGAAACGCGATCTCGTGACCGCGGTCCAACGTGACCTAATGTCAGCTTCCCATACCTACTGAAACAAGTTAATCGTTATACCCGACACCTTCGAAGCGAGAACTCGCAATAAATCACAGAAGTGATATATTCAAACTACAATAAAAAATTGAGCAATTTCGCAACGTACTTCAAGCTGGCGTTGATCCGTAAACTCCAAACCTTTTTGCCCAACACCTCCCTCTATTCACAATTTCCAAGCATCGAGTTTTTGGCAAGTCTTCCAGTTGAGCGTTCGTCACATTGTTTAGCACGCACACACCTAAACATCTCAGTCCAGTGGTTGGCAAGACCACCACAAGAGGCATGATCTGTGACAGAATGGTAACTCGTCAACACTCCATGATAGCGGATATACTTAGCGTGGGCGTTTTGCATTTGAAACGTAGCAGGACAGTCAGATCACCTACAAGCCTGACAGATTTATCATCTTTACCACGCACATCCATAGCCGGGTGCTTCAAACTGAATATCCTTGAGAACTCGCGGTTGCGTAACAATGTTGCTGGACACTTAAAGCACATGAAACTTGAAATCGATGGACATTGGAAGAGATTTTAGTGCTATGATCATCTGCGAGTTGTAAGACGTACCTGACTGGCGCTCGTTGGGCTCTTGGCCAAAATAGAGATGCGTCGAGCTCCTAGCATATGGATCGTAAGCAGGCATCCATTGTCTATTCCATTCCCTTCTTGTCCATATAAGAATAGGACGATACGGCATAGTTCTATCGCAGCAAAGGCACGGCATAGGATACAAGGGATAACAGGCTCGTTCAGTCTGATATAGCCGACTACTCCCAAAGGTTTGCTCTGGTATGTAGCGATCTCGTCTACCGCCATAAGAAGTTGGGCGACATGGACACCATAGTCACAGTAACTTAACTAGGACCTACTCTAGCCTCCTGGTGTCGTGTGGAGTTATGAAACCCGCGCCATTCCGAGCATGTTAGATCACTCACACTTGGATAGATGCGACGGAGTTATTTATCCTGAGCGACATCAGCTCATTCGATAAGCGGATGGACTGTATGACACGTGAAAGGTACTCACATTATTTACATCAGACATCCATAAGTTATGACCACGGAAGACAATCTAGTTGCTTTTCTTGTTGACTAAGGATTTTGTTCTCCACCCCGAGGAATGTCATGGAGTAAGATGTTCGCTGGAATGGCGAGATGATCAACATCGTCCTGGGCCTAGGGGCGTTGGTTTCTCTCAAAATATCAGGAATACGGGGAACAAGAATACACAGAATATTATTGGTTCTGCTGATCTGACAGGGAGCGTCATCGATGCTGTTCAAACCTATCTCGCGCCTTCTGGTTGCGTCTAACATCTTCCTCTTTTAACTTGGCATTAAGTGAAGTAAACAGATCCCCCGCGTATTTTTCGCCAGCCTAGCATGGAGATTGACACTTGTAGGGCCGAGAAAGAATGCACAAAAATACCTTCACAAGGTCCTTCAGCTGAGTCAAGTTGAGCTCTCCAGGTCCCATCATACGCATGCCTCGCACGTATGAATGTCCAGAAGGCGAGAAAGAGAACATGAGGAGTAGTCTGAGGGGCGTCGATGCTTCTTCTTGAGGAACCGCATCAAGATAATGAGCCGGGGGCTCCTACGGGCCCTTGAATGTTTGCGTTACGCGATTGCATTTGCAGCCATGACGTACCAGATTCAACGTGACGCACACAGGCCATCTATCCCGGCCGTCCAGTACTTCCCCCTCATCCCAATAATCAGGCAGTTCAAAGTCAGTCGCATTCGCTATGTGCCTCGTATCGAAGCCGCTGGTCGTATCCTCGTCCAAATCCATGTCCCCTGAACCAGCTGCAACAACCGAACCACCTTTCCTGGCCTTATACTCCACGCTCCGTGTCCTCGGTACCTTGGTATCCCACAAGGCAGCCCTCGCAGCCATGAATAACGCATCGTAGATATTCCCAGAGTCCGAAAGTACGAGGATGTCAAGATTCAGTAGCCATGATTTCTTCCTCGGCAGAATTCCCAGATTACTAGGGTGTAGCGAAGAGTGCGAGAGTGTTTGATGGAGAATCGTAGACATATCATGTTGGAGATCATCCAAGGCGCCAGAAGAAAGATGCGGATAGGCTGCGGGAGAACTACAGTCAAATTATTGAGTCTGTGATGACAAGGGTATTCAGAAGAAAACCACGACACAAACCAAGAAACTGTACATACAATCCTCCCTCCATCAACTCCCTCTTCATCAATGTTTTCCACCTCTAATTTCGAAGCGGCCAAGACTTCGGTCCCACCGCCACCGTCATGAGATCTCCCAATATTGAGACGTGCGCTGCCGTTTGCAACGGGTGCCACGCCTGTTTCAAGAGCCACGGCTCGAAAATCGAGCAAGGAACGGCCATCGGCGCGTGACGGTGGATTCGCCAGCAAGCCAGCTTGAATGAATGATTTTTCGGCTTTCGAGAGCGAAATCGAAGCCATGAATGTGATCGATTGAAAGGAACCCGGAAGCGAGCTGAGACCGAAACCGTATCCCTTGACTTCTGACCATGGTGTACCCTGGTAGATATCTGTTCTATCTCGTTGAACTATTGCTTTCCAACAGCCATTGCAGCTCGCAGACATGCCCTCAAAACGTTCGAGCGACTTATTAAGCTGTTGCCCACATCAGAGAAGACAAAGGTGAACAATTTCAGGGTGTCATTCATTTCATTCGAGCTCACATCTGACCCGCTCGTTGTAGCCTCAAGTTCTTATCCTAGCGGGGGAAGTGACAGGCTTTCGCAACGACACAGATCGCGAACTTGTATTTCGCCAGGAGTCTAACTTCTACTATCTTTCTGGATGTACAGTCCCATCCTCATACCTCCTGTTAGCATATCAGTTTGGGACATCCTTGTCCCAAACCCCACCTGTGGAGCTCTTTATCCCGAAGGCTGAGCCAGCCGATATCATGTGGTCCGTGCCACCACCATCTCTCAAGGATGCGGCTGAAATGCATGACGTGACTCGTGTGGATTACTCGAGTGCTCTACCCTCCGCTATTGCCACTCTGATTAAAGCGCTGCCTGGTGCATTGTTCCACACTCTGCCTCGTGGCTCACCTCTTTTCCCCATCTTATCCGATGAGCACACTTCGCCTATCCTTGCACCAGAGAATGAAGGTGGTGCAGTGACGGATCTTTACCTTCTTCCTGCACTACATAGAGCCCGGTTAACGAAAGATGAGGATGAAATTGCCGCTATCAAACATGCAAATCAGATAAGCTCCAGGGCTCACGAAGTTGTTATGAGGGTTCTTGGCATGGCTGTCAAAGGGGGCCTACAGAAAGCGGCTGCTGCTGTGAAAGATCGCCCTCTATTGCCTGGGGAATGGCTCATCGAGAAGGAGGCGGAAGCAGAGGCTGTATTCGTCGCTTCTTGCAGGAGAGAAGGGTGCGTAACACCTCCAATACTATTTCGCTAAGCCTTAGCCTGCGGTATAGCGCTGTCCATCAAGCCTACCTTCCGATCGTCGCAGCCTCCACTCGAGCTTCAACGCTCCACTACTGCTGCAACGACCGTGAATTTGCATGGGGTCCCGTCCACGCTCACGATCACCAGAACAACAACGGATTTACTCATGGAGACGCTAAGGAGCTGAATCCGCAGGTCCTACTCATTGATGCAGGCTGTGAATGGAACTGCTACGCATCTGATATCACTCGCACTATGCCTGTGGGCAATGGGGGTAAATTCACGCCCGAGGCTCGTGCAATCTACGAGCTTGTTCTTGAGATGCAGAAAGTATGTTTGCATATTAAGTTACGCTTATTCGATATCTCATTCCAATGTAGGCCTCCTTTGATATGCTGCAACCAGGTGTACATTGGGACGCCGTACAATTATTATGCCACCGTACTCTGGTGAAAGGCTTCCAGCGTCTCGGGATCTTCAAATCACCAAACTCGCCTGGCTCAGGATCATGGAACTCTGACGAAGCGATCTTGGCATCAGGCGTCAGCTCCGCCTTCTTCCCCCATGGTGTTGGTCATTCGTTGGGTATGGATGTCCATGATGTTCCTAGTGCCAGCAAACCCGCCGTCAATGACACCATCAAGACGGTGCTCGGCCATCCGAGCTTTTATGATTTCTTAAGACTCAGGCTACCTCTTGAGGCCGGCATGGTCGTGGTATGTCGAACATTTTCTCTCTGTTCCATTTACTTTACTGATACTTGGAACGATAGACGGTTGAGCCTGGCATATACTTTTCTCCCCATTTATTGAGTTCCGCACGAGATTCGATACATATCGATCATGAAGTTTTGAAGAGATACGAAAGCGTCGGTGGGGTCAGGATTGAGGACGTCGTTTTGATCACGGCGATAGGGCACGAGAATTTGACGACTGTGCGGAGTGAGACGGCTTGGATTGAAGCCATGTGTTCTGGCGAGGCATGTGCATGAGGTGCGATTGACAATTAGCGAAATGAAACCCGTGGTGTATCTGTTATCCATCATGTAATCATAGTCTCCGTTGTGAGTCACGATTCCCATTCAAGATGGACCCCGATACAGGTGGGGTTTCCGAAAAGGAAGGTGCTCCAGCGATCCCCATGTCATGGAAAGGCTATACCGGCGCCTAAGTAAACGCTGGTAAGATCCAGATGACAAAACCCATAATGGTTCTCGGCGTACACGGTACACTGCCTTCGGATAGCCGCCTTGAGGGCTTGGACAATATCGTTCAGCTGCTTTCGAATTCTACCCACAGTCCACCATGGATTCACGATCGTCAGATCATGATTCCGCCTTCTCCATCCGTCCGTCAGTCCTAGATGCTTGCTTACAGCTCGGCGCACTAGATAACAACAACCCGGTCGCCCACTGGATGTTCAGCGACCCTGCATCCTCAGGTGAAGGAGGCGGGGTGTACTTGAAGCGGCATGGGTCACGATTTCATGAGAGAATATCGCCGAGCCCAGCACGCCGGTTGGAGGACGTAGCTGCACCTGTATCGCATGAGAGGCGAAACCCGTTCTCAGTTGTGCGATTTAAATCAGGGTCGAAACAGGAATCCAAACCCAACCCCGAATCCGCCAACGACGTGCACACCGCACATCGTGAAACGGGGTTTCTGTCCTTCCGGTCTTTCTTTAGTCGGGCATCTTCACGGAGATCGGGAAGCAATGGCGGTAACACAGATGGCGGCCGCGCCTCAACAAAATCACTGTTCCAGTCCAAACATGCATTTGAGCGTTTGGATACATCACCATCAGTGCGAAATATATCGTCACCCATGCCTGGTACTCCTTTTCCAGCCACTGCATCCTATGAGCTTAGTCCCCTGGCTACACCCTTTCCGCAGGATCTACACGATGATGACGACTATGGTGACGATGACTGGGAAAGAATTGATCTTCGCCCACAATCAGCACTTTTTGCACTACAGTATGAAAATGGTTCAGTACCCCCGAGGCGGCTCAAGAAAAAGCGGCCAGGGGTCCCAGTGGAGCAAAGCCCAACAACAGAAAACGTTACATCTAGGAAACGGTATCGAAGCTTTTCGTTCTCTCTCCCTCGACCAAACATGCTGAAGAGCAGGAAGTCCTTTCCTCCCCCGCTTTCTAGCTCAGTCGCCCCCCCGTCCGATAACCAATCGCATCGCCCAGGTCTTCGCACTCGTTCTACCTCAACCTCGGTTCCTTCCTCAACCTCCATCTTCGTCACCCCCTCCACCACACCGCGCGCTACCTCACCAATAAGCGCCTCTTTGGAGTCGCCTCGTACACCACAATTAGCTCACCGCCCAAGCATGGGCTACCATAACCAGTTTTTCGTTCGCGACTCTTCTCAGACTCTAAGCACGAGACTAACTCCGCCTGGGCCGCCGTCTCCACCTCGTGGACGACGGGTCTCTTTGCCACAGTCGCGTGCTCGACACCTTACCCCTCCTCTTTAGGATATTCTGAAGTTTGGAAATATGAATTGTTCTAGAGACGGATATTCTCGTACACTGTACTTTGCTATTCAATAGTTATGTTTATGTACTAGTACTATATCACATTTATGTAGCCATCAGCCTCTCATTTCCGTCTGTGGCAGTGTCCAAGCTACTTGATCAAGCTACAGTCGTGGACAATCAAAGTCGACAAAGCCCCATATAGGGTGAACGCGATTTTTTGGGGACAAACCGACTTCAGATTCGGATTCAGCAACCTTGAAAACGTCAGAAAAACAACATCCCGGATTTTTCCCATGGAAAATGGGAATCCGCCAAATTTTTGGGGGTTTTCAATACTATTCTGAGGCCTACCTTGAGCCATTTTAGGATACCATGTGGGAGTGAGGGGTGTGTATCACTACAAAAGATGTCTCCCGTTGAACTAGCAAGTGATTTACAACAGGTCCTCCCCAAATAGGGACATTTGGGATGATTAGTAAGGAACTTTTGAAACTTTTTTTTCCATGAGAACCCCTCGACCAAATTTTCTCATACTTCGGGACCAGAACCAGTACACCAAGATCTGTCGATTGCGCATATTTTCGGATTTTTCGGGGTCGATTTTGACATACCGCCAAATTTCTGACCCTAAAAACCCCGAAATGGCCTTGTACGGACAAACTGCTCGTGCAAATCTCTTCATATGGATGTCCTTTAAGAGCTTTGAATGTCTTCTTTCATTTCCACACCTTGCTGAGGTCACAAAAAATCAAAATATGGCACTCCCAAAATTGGTTGTCTTTGTTTGTCCGCGACTGTACATGATCAATATTTCAAGATACATCTACATCAGCAGCGTCTCGGACGCCAATATTGAAACGCGGAAACGCATCAAAGAGATGATATACTCACTTTATAGAATCGATGAAGTTGCTCAGTCTTGTGTGTTCTTGAGAGCTCGATATCAGCTCGCACCCACTGCGCCCCCTCTAGCGACATCGCACTTCGATGGAACAGAGCCTTGCAAAGGGAATTACCAGGCCAGGTGCCTTGCCGCTACACTTGATGTTAGCAGACCAACATTCTTTAACATTGCGTGGCAACGACCACAAGGTTCGCATCGTTTACCACACTGCTGCTCCGGAACCCTCATCATTCATTCACAGGATAAATTATTTTTGAGCATTCCCTCGTCTCGCTGGTCGATGATAACTGGGCCGAAATCGAGTGCTAGTATTTACAGCCAGGTTTCATTGAATGATTCACTGGTCTCTCCGTTCCCTTTCTCTGAAGCGCGTGTCGACCGACGGAGGTTTGCAATCGCCATAAGTCCTTCCCAGGATGGTCCATGGAAGCACTCGTTCCCATCAGCTGATTCCCCCGTGTTCATAGTCGAATCACAGAACGCACACTCGGGGGACAATGCGTCAACAGCAGGCAAGGCAATCCAGAGTAAGGTCGATAGGAAGCGGCAGGAGAAGGAGAAGAAGCAGGAGCACGAATCAGAAGCCTAGGACTTAAGAAGGCTTCCTCTGACCCACCAACCGCCCCCAGTTCAAAGTCTAGGTCGGTAAGCATGCTGGGAAAACTATTTCCCCGACGTGAAGCGTGCCCACCTTAGTCCGCAAGCGAAACCTTGGGACCCGTCGTCATCATCGGGAGAGAGAAGCCCGAATCTTCAATACTCCCTCCTCGTGTAATAATATCACTTCCTTCCCCAGAGCTGAATATCATCGACGATTCTGGGGGGTGGAAAGATGATGACGGTGTAAGTTTTGACCCGAAGGTCTTCCGATCGATGCCCATCGACTTAGACTTGGTCATTTCTCAGCCGGAACCTTCTCACCCTACCTGTACACCTACCCACCTGCCTTCCTTCATACCGGAAGTTCATGAATCGACATCCGTCCAACCGCAACCGGCGGTCAAGCTTTCCACCTGGGTGCCAAAACGTCCACCTTCCCCGATCCCATCAGACATGCGTAGAAACTCAAGAGTCGTGGGGCCGCGTAGATTTAACAAATACGCTTCCCCCCCGCCGCCGGTCCCTGCTCTTATCAAACGCAATACCTTGGGGGTTCAAGCAACGTTTTCAGTTCCCATATCCCCTCCATCCCCATACCCATATCATTCTCTCTACAAACCTGGGCAGAGTCATGCGCTTGCTGATGAAATGACACTTCGGATGTACTTGAAGGCCAGAGCATCAAAGAGCGCGATTTATGCATTGCATGATAGCGGGATATCCAGCCCTACTTTCATCAGGAAAATCTGGAAAAAACTTAGTTGACTTAATCTGCTTATTTCATCGTTAAGCCTGTC
>QFEU01005173.1:0-31651 GCA_003316345.1 Tricholoma terreum | reverse complement strand
AAGCCCCCCCCCCCCCCCGACTCGTTAAATCCTTTGCAGACTCGGATAAGCCCACAGAGGCAGAACTCATTGTAGATTGTCGTATCTTAAGGTTGAACCTTCGAAGCAAAAATATGGCCAGATATACCAACAAGTTATTCATGTTTCAACCTGGCCTGCTAACTTTCTCATGCGCACGTAGTTACCCCAGTACACAGCCCAATCAGATTCCAGAGTGCCATCTGTAGGCTTTCTCGAGTCAGGATTATCTGTAGATGTGCCTGCCCAATCGACGGCACGCTCGTAACAACGAAGTGCCATAGCATTTTGGCCTTGCACTTCGTTTAGGACGCCCATCAAGTTCCAGGCTTCTGCTGCAGTCCGACGAGCATCCCGAAGAAGCCCATGGGCTACCTTTTTCATGGAGGGTGAAGAGGTAAATGTTGGCAAAGGGGGGCTTTCTGGGGTTTTAGGGGCACCAGTGCTACTTGGGGGTTGACCAGTGAGGACGCATGCAACCCTCTCAGACGATTCAGTAGCAGAAGTCAGCCATTGTATGGACGAACCTGCGGGCTTGCGCTGTGCATGAAGTACTTCTGCTAGATGTGTAGATAACACGGAGGACCGTTGGAGAAGGTATAAGGCATGGAGAGCTTGGGGAGCCGATGCAGATGCAAGGGACTCTGGAGGACGGATGGAACGAAGCATTCGGAGGCCCGCTTCCTCGATCAACTGTGCCTGTGTCAGTTGTCCTGACGTTGCATAGAACGCCGAGAGTGATACGAGGGTCGCGGATAATAAGCGTTGGGCGGAAGGGGATGATGGCGCCGAATCAAGAGCGGCAGGCAAAGTTTCTATCGAGTTAAGGGCCTCACCTCCTCGGATGAGGTGGATGGCTCGAGACCACCAAGTAAGGGCGTCCCCTGATTGACCGAGTCTAGAAGATAACTCTCCAAGTTTCATGGCAGTGCGTGCAGCATCAGGGCTTTGTTTAGGTAGCTCGGCCCATACGCGGTCGTATTGGGCCTTGGATTCCGATAAAAACTGATGGCCCAACCGCTCTAGAACGGCCGCATGACGAGCAACAAGTTCTGTGATCGTCTGAGGATACAGATCAGACCTTCTCTTCTCTGCAATAGAGATGGCGGTTTTAAGAAAGTCATCTGTTCTTTGCAAGCGTGCATCGATGACCTTGATACCTCCTGGCCCGGCTAGGCCCTTCCCATGCGCGGATTCGGAGCCGACAACGGAAGTACTGAAACCCACACCCCAATTGTATGCCATCCAAGCAGCACGTACTATATGCCTGCCTTTCAACCCCAACCCTGGGTCAGTGCCGCCTCTTGCAGAATCACTGGTCCATCTCTCAAAATCTTGGTCCCATTCCCACTGACGGACTTCATTTGTCTCGGGTGCGAGCCCTACATTTTCCACCCACATGTGAACACCCTCATAGGCTGCTGCAGCAATGGTACCTAGAGCGAGAAGACCGATGGAAGAGAATTTCAAAGCGCGCTTCCCGACGTCGAGAACAAAAAGTGTATGCCTGGCGAAGCTTTCTTCAACAAATACGGATGATGTGGCAGGGTTGATGTCCTTTCGCCAGGGAGTACGGCCACTGGATTGGAATCTACGGCATGTAGCTATCGTAGCGCCAAAACATGATAGATATCGGTATTGGAAGGCCATGCGACCACGCATTTAGACTTAAGTAGGATAGTATGTCGCAGTGTGACGCGTGACGCGTGACGGATGATCGATGATCGATGAGCGTTGAGCGCTGAGCGCTGAGCGTCAAATGACTCAAAAGATGGTGGCGTCCAAGTCAATTGCTGTCACGTTTGACTGTTCCTATTGTTGATCACTCAAGCTTCAAGTGTGAAGGACTGTATACTCGAAAGTTGCTCAGCATTGAATTCGTACCGCATCCAATGATTCGATCAGATGGACTCGGATTTTCAGGTTACATACTTCCTGCCAACATAACCCGGAATATAACGGCGATCCTTGATGAGTTGTCATATTGTACCCCTGATCTAGGCTTGTCCCTGTACCCTGTGTCCGTTGTCTGCGGCTGTGGTCCTGGTCCTGTGTACGCCCACGACTGCTCTTAATCCTGCACGTGGGATCAGCCATCAACTCGGGGGTACTTAAGCTGAGGCTGTTTCTGCCCTCGTTTCTCCGCTGTTCCCATCTTCCTTTGTGGACGTGACACCGCTATGCATCACATTTTTCTATGGCAGCTCACGATAGCTGCCGTTGTGATGACTGTCTGTGCAGTGAAGCCCACCCCTACCATGAAAAGGGCATCATCTCCGCAGTTTGTCTCCAGTCAAGATGGCGAGTTCTTCGTCAATGGAAGGTAGGACCTGCCCTGTTCTGCCCTAATTTCAGTTAATCAAATATTCTCTAAGCCAGTTCACATTCGTCGGGACCAATGCTTATTGGTTGCCGACTTTGAACAACGACCAAGACATCGACAATACACTGGCCTCCATCGCAGCCAATAATATCAAAGTAGTCAGGCTTTGGGGTTTCAATGGTTCGATTTATGTGACATCGTTCAATTCAATGCTAGAGCGGCCTTCTTTGTCAGACGTCGATACCATTCCAGAAGGTGGAACCTGGTTTCAGCACATCAGTTCTGACGGAACTGTCACGATAAATACCGGCGCGAATGGACTTCAGAAGTTGGATAAAATCATCGAGCTGGCCCAAAAGCACGGGATCTATGTTCAGCTGTCGCTCACGAACAACTGGAATCCACTTCCTAGTGATACCCTTACTGACACTTTAAACCCACGAGATGACACCTTAAATGGCACGCGCCCGCGAAACACCCTGAGTAACGACTATGGTGCGGCTGCATTTATATATCGCGATCAGGACACTTATACGCGGCCCTCAGGCGGCATGGATTTTTATGTGCGACAACTAGGTGCCACACAGGAGCATGATCAATTCTACGTCAATCAAACACTCATCGATGCTTTCAAGAACTATGTCACTCAGGTCGTGACTCGTTATGTGGACAGCCCTGCAATATTCGCATGGTATGCATTGATCCATTGGTTCATTCCTAGTTCTTAAATATGGGTCATTAGGGAGATAGCCAATGACGCAAGGTATGCATTTACATTCTGTGGATAGTGTCCCATCGTTAAGCCATGCACGGAAGATGTTCATCATCACTGAAGGCGACGCCCCAATGCACAACAACAACCGTCACGAATTGGCATTCAATCATAGCCAAACACATCAGAAGCTTGGATCCCAATCATCTTGTTTCATCCGGGTGAGTGTTGTGACCATATGAGGAGAATCGTCTACTCACCCACGTACTCATCAGTCACCAAGGATTTTTCTGTGCTGACTGCCCCAAGCTTTTCCCCCGTGTGACGACGCCACCTCCTCAGACATCTTCTACTCCGGGTCGACGTCGCCGGAGTGCAGAACCAGTAACCAGAGTCAGGCTCCTGCAAGAACGCAAAGCAATTTGGAAAAAGAAGCGAGAGGAGCAGAAACGAGCGGGTCAACTTGGGGGCGGTGTCAGGGTCCGAGGACGCTGGATAGCATCTCGTGAGTTGTTATTAACTCAACGTCATGCAATTACTGAACGTCACACAAAAGCTACGAAACGGCAACAGGATATCGGCCCCGGCACTGGTTTTGATGGGTCAGAGGGAGTGGACGCCGAGGACATCATCAACATACCTGAAATATCCTTTGGCACATTCCAGCTCTTCCCAGACCAGAATACATATGGCCCAGTTGACGATGCACTCCCCGCCTTTAACAGAACTGTTCAGACTGGCTTGGACTGGATTCGTCGTCAAGGCGAAACAGGTCGACTGTAAGCACAGTTCCCAAATTCTTGGGAACAATTTGACTTGATTCTTTGCTCAGCTTCAACAAGCCTATATCCCTGATCTCCTTTGGGCTGGTCACTCAGGACAATTCCCCATTCTTCGTCCCATTTAATTCAACACAAGCACAAGCTGCGGCACCTGCCACTTCCCAAAGCATAGGTATGTTACCTGGTACCTGCTGACTTCCGCTGACTTATCGTATCTGCATAGCTGTTGCCGCGCCTTTTGGGGTCACTGATGAGCAGCGTGATGATGCTTATTCCCAATGGATCCAGGGTGGGCTTATTACTGTCTTGCATCAAACCTTCGACTCATTACTATTACCCTATATAGAATCTATCCAACAGGGATTGAAAGGCGCTGTTCAATACCAAGTACGTGGATATGTTTGACATACGACATGACATTGAGATGGCGTTCCTATCTCCTAGTGGGGTCAAAGTGGTCTAACACCGGCACCAGGTTCTACCATATCTCAGGTCCAGGATCAGACCGGCACGACACCAAATCAAAATTCGACGGGACTTTCGCCGAACGATGGTTATTCGATTAATGGGCAGGGGTAAGTCTTATCTATCGTGCTTCCGCATTCTCGATTATAACATCCATGATCTTTCAGCTTGCCAGGTGTTAACAATGTGCTTCAACAAGGTGCCGCGCAGTTTTCAGCTAGAGATCTGGCTACCAAATGAAGAGGTTACGATACATGGACTTAAAGACTTTTACGGACATTTCGGCAGCGGAAGTGTTTGCTTTCGTTGTTATCCCTCAAGACGATTTATCATGAACTATGTATGGGACGCCGTCCATTTGACGTGTTTTGCGATCCTCATCCATATTAGTTACGATATGACAGTGTTATATAAGATAGGCTACGGTAATTTGTATCATGGACAGTTCACGTAGAGGCCACCTCGAGACGACTCGATCCAAAGCAAACCGAATCATTTCAACGGAACGTGATAGGTTTCATCTGTGTCGAAGGACGGCATGTAGTTATGCCTGGGCAATGGACTAGCCAATCTCGACTCTCGGGCCGTCGAACGCAGGTGGTAGAGAAATGGCCGCACGATTGCAGCGTAGACAAGGCCAGGAAGCTCACCGAGAAGTTCACCATGCTTCCAATAGCAGCCACACAAACAGTCGTTTTCCCTAACGAATACTCGATGCTGAACTCTTGGCTAAACTTCAACGGGACTCCATGCATGCCATGCATGAATGCATAAAGCTTAAAGCTTAGGGAAGTTTGACGAATAACGGAAATGTGATTGGTTTCTTGGTACGACTGAAGTCGGTGAACGTTGAACTCGTGTGCGTGCGGTCTTATGTCGGAGAAGAAGCAAACAAGAAGTGTATGGCTGCACGTGTCATGACGCGGATATCACGTGCATCACGAGACCAATAACGATGAACGACTTGGAGTCACGGGTGTCGCTTGCGAGTTGACATGAAGTTTCTTATTGACGACCTGCCAGTACGTTGTAAACTTCCGGCTGAGGCTCCGTACTGATGGCATATCATATGCTCCTTAGATCATCTTTCCTTATGATCGAATATACCCTGGTACCAAGAGAGCTATCAGACTGGATGGCTGTTACTCATATATCTTTCAGAGCAGTATGCCTATATGTGTGACCTCAAGAGAACACTTGATGCAACCGTACATCTTTTTCATTCTCTTTTGCGAATTTGTCAACAATATTGTTGACAGGGCCATTGCGTACTGGAGATGCCTTCTGGGACTGGAAAAACCGTGTCGCTGTTGTCTTTGATTGTGTCTTACCAACAGGTAAGTTCATCGTATTCTCCTGTCGACTACTCTCTCATTCCCATCGAAGTTTTATCCAACCAAACGGAAGCTCATCTACTGTTCACGAACCGTCCCAGAAATCGAGAAAGCACTAGCAGAACTGAAAAGACTAATGGCCTACAGGATATCACGGGCAGAGACCGAAGAAGACAAGGAGAAGGAAACACGATTTCTGGCATTAGGTTTGACGAGTAGAAAGAATCTTTGTATACACCCAGAGGTATGTGACGTAATCTGCTTTGCTCTCGCCGCCCTTAAAAGACCGCCAAATTTGCTGATCATCCTGCATTCTGCAAAGGTTTCCAAAGAAAAGAAGGGAAAGGTTTTGGATGCTCGATGTCGAGATCTGACGAATGCTGCTGTCTGCGAGAAAGGACGAGAAGATCCTGGGTCCGTCGAGCTCTGTGATTGGCACGAAGTGAGTCTGGTGTAAAGACCATATCCCAGAAATTTATTCATCTGTAGACGCTGGGGCAACTTGAGCCAGGCAACCTGATACCCTCTGGAATCTGGACTTTGGCGGACGTGCTTCAGTACGGGCGAGACAAAGGAGTGTGCCCCTACTTCACTGTTCGAAGAATGGTAACATAGACTTCTTCGGGCTGGCTATCATCCTGATAAATCCCAGATGCCCTTTGTGGATGTCATCATCTATTCGTTCCACTATCTGCTAGATCCCAAAGTAGCAGAGCAAGTGTCTAAAGAGATGTCCAAAGATGCTATCGTCGTTTTCGATGAGGCACACAACATCGGTGTGTTAGCCTCTTGCACCCACCACGTCTAATCATCTTCAAATAGACAATGTTTGTATCGAGTCTTTGAGCATCGACCTCACCCGTCCCATGCTTGATTCTGCTGCTCGCAGTGTAGGGAAGCTCGGGGAAAAAATAGAAGAGTGGGTGTATTTTTTTTCGCTTACATCGACCCCATGCGAGCTCTCACGCAGTATCAAAATCACGGATGCTGCAAAGCTACAAGATGAATATTCAAAACTGGTCGAAGGCCTTCAAGAGGCCATCGATGACGACAACGACACCTTCATGTCAAACCCTGGTAAGGTTCCTTTCCGAGCACCCACTTCGAGCGGCTGATGGTTCCAAGTTCTTCCGGACGATCTGTTAAAGGAGGCTATCCCTGGCAACATAAGGAAAGCAGAGCACTTTGTGGCGTTCTTAAAACGCTTTATTGAGTACTTGAAGGTATCTACCTCGTCGACATCATCTCGAGGTGACACGCACCCGTTGTTAGACCCGAATGCGTGTTTTGCACGTTGTTGCAGAAACACCCCTTTCATTTCTCCAACATCTCAAAGATATTACGTATATCGAGCGGAGACCTTTGCGGTGTGTCCATACTCCTTATCATCCTCTCGTCTTCTCAGCGTGTTGGTAGGTTCTGTGCTGAGCGATTACGATCTTTAATCCATACACTACAACTGAATCGTGTGGACGAATACTCAGCGCTCCAAAAAGTTGCAAGTTTCGCAACATTGGTTTCGACCTACGAGAAAGGTTAGCCCATCTGTGAGGATCATTAGTACTATCCATTCATAACCACGGTCAGGATTTCTCCTTATATTGGAGCCGTTTGAAACCGAAAATGCGACAGTACCAAATCCCATCTTTCACTTCACGTTGGTTGATTTTATATTCGTTCTGTCATTACCAGAAAGATTGACTCTGCATCCAGATGTCTTGATCCTTCACTTGCTATAAAACCTGTGTTCGAGCGCTTCAGTAGTGTTGTAATCACGTCTGGCACGATCTCCCCCCTGGATATGTATCCTAAAATGCTGCAGTTCACCCCTGTCGTACAAGAGACCTATTCGATGACCCTGACGCGAAATGCGTTTTTACCTTTGGTTCCATCGTCTTCTTTCGGCCCTCGTCGAGTGCTAACATGCAAGTACAGGTGATTACTCGAGGAAGTGATCAGGTGGCCATCAGCTCGCGCTTCGAGGTTCGAAATGATCCTGCGGTTGTCCGTAATTTCGGGAGCATTCTCGTCGAATACAGCAAGATCGTACCAGACGGTATTGTAGCATTCTTCCCCAGCTACCTCTATATGGAGTCAATTGTTGCCGCGTGGAATGATATGGTTGGTAAACTCCTAGCTGTCTATCCTCGTATCGGCTCCTAATTTGTCTGCTAGGGTATTCTGAACGAAGTGTGGAAAAACAAACTCATATTTGTCGAAACACCCGACGCAAATGAGACTAGTATCGCCCTAGAGAATTATAGAAGAGTAAGTCTATTCTCGTGACTTATAAATCCTGTCTACAACTAATTCCAGGCGTGTGATAATGGTCGTGGCGCTGTGTTACTATCTGTGGCTCGAGGTAAAGTGTCTGAAGGAATCGATTTTGACCACAACTACGGCCGTGCTGTCATCATGTTTGGGTATGTTGGCTCATTCCCCATCTGTCAAAGATAATTGAGGTTACACTAGTGTTCCATACCAATACACAGAAAGTCGCATACTCAAAGCTCGTCTCGAATATCTTCGGGATGCGTACCGGATCCGCGAGTCAGAATTTTTAGGCTTTGACGCAATGCGAAACGCAGCCCAATGTGTGGGGCGCGTATTGCGTGGTAAAACTGACTGGGGGTTGATGGTGTTTGCGGACAAGGTTTGTGGCTTGTCCTATAACCGTAGGAGGTGCGTTTATGGTCCCACGACATCCCAACAGCGTTTTGCACGTGCGGACAAACGGGCCAAACTTCCCCGCTGGATCAACCAGTATATCGCTGAGACTAATTCGAACCTCTCGACAGACATGGCGCTGACTCTTTCCAAGCTCTTTATGCGAACAATATCACAGAATTCTAGCGAAAATCAGACTGGGATTTCCCTATGGACGCTGGAGGACGTTGAGAAAGCTCAAGCTAAACAAAAGGCCGCAGCACTGGAGGCTGAACAACAAGATGCAAAGATGGACGACGAAGACGAGTACGGAGATGGAGGCATCACCGACCATATGATTGTTGAATTTGACTTGAATGTGTAGCCAAAATTAAAGTGTCTACACTCGATGCATACAACATACAGTGGTGAGGAAATCGAGTCATAAGTCAATGTGGACACAAAGAACATTTTCCCGGATCCTGTAGGTTGCTAAACGTCCCGTTCTAAGTCAACGATATTTTGATGCAAACCTCACGAGTTACTATTCTGTCCGGTTGTCCGTAAAACCGACGGCAAGTACAAGGGGAGCTCCGTGACCCACAGTTGACTAGATGAGAATCGCTCAAACGACATCGGGGAGAGCGACAGTCGATGTTGGTGTCCCCCGTGAAAGTCAAATGGCCGCACGCCTTCGATTTGACAAATCTAAGCTGCCGATGACACATCGATGACACTGGAGCAACCTATTTCAGTATGAGTGCGTCTTATAACAATGGATTCATACACCGTCCTGGTCTTGACAAGTATGGTATCGGTAGGAGGCGCCCTTTGTGAGTTCAATCTGACAGCAAAAGTGGCGAAACGCATCAGAGGTCCCGCTTCTGCAAAATCCTTAGGATACATACCACAGTTCGAGCATACAAAGTTGGGGGTGCTAGGTGAATCGACGACGCACTGACTGAGGCTCCTTTTGAAAGTCACATATCATGCTGAAAGGCTAGACGGCCCGAGTGAAGGATTCGATCTGTATGGGATCGCTCCGGCTCAATGGCTCAACGTGACTTTTTCGATTCATGATTGGTTGATGAGTTATCAGCTGGTACAATTTTATTTTCAGACAAACAGAATAGTGCCATTTTTGGTGATGCTCTAGGCACTTGTGCCAGTTAGACCGGTGACGGATCCCTCGTGCGTGAGCAAGTCTCGACAGACTGCGAGGTCCTGTTTATCCGCCAGTGTTGAAATTTGACGGGGACTCGAAGTGAGACAATCTGTCGTCCTTGGCTCTATGGCACTTGCATCTGACGAGGAAGCTCTGCAGCTGGTTTTCACGCCTCTCGCGAATGTGGAATACAGTCGAGACTTTAGAAGAGACCCACAGTGTTTCTAGTGATGGTTGTAAATCCACGCTACCTGTATATCACTTGACCATCTATATTTCAAGCGATTGATATATGTTACATAATGTTTTGTCAAACCTTGGCGCTGGATGAATTCCGCATGCTACAGACGACGCGATTGAGCTCGTGGCTCAGGCTGTAAACTGTAGATTGAACAGGCTAAGACCCAGCACATGCTAAGCAGCATGTTCGGTTACCAATGACTGCTTATACGCAAATGCCATCAAAGCAACATCACCGAGAAAGTCGTGCTTCTAGTAGACAGTATTCTATCAGACCAGATTGACAACCGGAACAGGATGATGGAACTTTGCATATCCAACTGAGGGTAAGTGGTGGAGGTATAGGTTTGCCCTGTGATTAAGATTGTATTCAAATTGGTTGAACAAACTCGACGGTCGAAAGCAGTCATCATATGAAATGGTGTGATGTCGACCCATGGCAAGCGTACCTAGCTTCACTTCGCACTTCAAGAGAGCTCATGAGCTTGGCTGAGCAGCACTTTTTGACGAATTTGAGAGCTCTTCATCTAGCACGTCGGAGATATGTCGTATCGGCTCTCCTCTAATGACTTTCCTGACCTCGTCAGAGTCCAATGTCTCATGCTCTACAAGTGCATGTGCAAGCTGGTGACCATTTAGGCAAGATCTGTAGGTGGGAGATCAACGAACGTACCCGGTGGAGCTCTTCTATTTTCGATGTCAGGAGCGCTGCCGCACGGGCTTCACCACCCTTTACGATACTGCGAATGGACGTCAGTGACTCTACCTTCTCTCCAGGCACATTGGGAGAAGTGCATTTTTACACATGGCCTGTCTGATGACTGAAGTTTGATCCAGAGCTTACTTAGTTACCTCCTCCTCAATCTCCTGTTTTCGGCGAGGGCTTATGGATTCATCTCTCTCGTCATAAAAAACTGGACCCAATTTAGAGAATCCCCATTTCTACACAGAAAAAACATGTTCAGAATGGCTCATGCGATCTCAACTTAATGCTGCTCACTTTGACCATGGCTTGTGCTGTACGAGTTGCATTCATGATATCCGAGCTTGCTCCACTTGTAACATTCTCTGCACCATATACTACGGAAAAAGAAAATGCTATGTCAATTGTTTGTCGACATGAATATTTCCCATGCTCACTCAGTTCCTCGGCTACCCGGCCGCCCATGGATACATCTATCCCCGCAAGATATTCTTTGAGGCTCACTGACATGCGGTCATTTTCAGGGAGAAGGGATGTCTTGTAAATGGCCAATCAAAATGGAAGGAAGTCCAAGGTTAGAAAAGACGTACATAACCCAAGGCGTGGCCCCGAGGGACGCAAGTCACTTTGTGCAGGGGCATTGCCCCATCAGTGTACAGCGCGACCAGAGCATGCCCTCCCTGTGGGAAGATAGATAGAGTGAAATTTTCACCACGACAGTCATTCAAGCCATACCTCATGATACGCTGTCGCTAATTTGGCTGTGTGATCAATGTATTGGCTTTTGCGCTCGGCCCCCATTAAAATGCGATCCTGATGGAAGTAACGTAGAAATATTGATATAGTAGATATGGCGGTGATTGTACCTTGGCCCATTCAAAATGTTTCAGTGATACTTCCTCAGCTCGTTCTTTGGATGCTTGAATAGCGGCTTGACTGTGGTCGTGAATTCGAGATTATCACCACATGGCAGAGCACAGGATAACTTACTTGACCATATTCTGCAGATCGGCGCCCGAAAAGCCCGGAGTCCCTCGTGCAATGACTTTGGGATCGACGTCTGAGAGAGAAGTGGTAAGAGACATATCAGTAGTAAGACAACAGACAAATTTGCCTTTGCTAGTGGTCACACCCCGCATATGGTGCTGTAGTATCTGAACACGACCTCGGATGTCTGGTAGCGGGACAGCAATGATCCTATCGAACCGACCCGGGCGTACAAGTGCTCTATCGCATGTCACATAAAGTTCGACAGAAAATATGTGCCCACTTACTGGTCTAGGCTCTCTGGGAAATTAGTGGCGGCAATCACGATGACGCCCTCGCTTTGTTCAAAGCCGTCCATCTCAACAAGAAGCTGATTCAGAGTCTGTTTCATGTATTGCTGATCACGGCTGCTGCGTTTTCCACCGACGGCATCCAATTCATCGATGAAGATGATTGCAGGTTCCTTCTTACGAGCGGCGGCAAATAGGTCCCGAACGCGTTTAGCCCCAACGCCGACAAACATTTCCTCAAAATCAGACCTACAATCGTTTAGTGAACACATAAAAGGCGACAAGAGACCGCACCCAGATGCGAAAAAGAAAGGGACACCAGCTTCCCCCGCGACTGCACGAGCTAGTAATGTCTTCCCTGTCCCTGGCGAGCTGTTGGTATAGTTATGAAGCGCAAATTCAGTGACTCATTGCAAGTTGGACTGACCCAGTGAGCAATACGCCTTTCGGTAATTTACCACCAAGAGACGCGAATGCTGTGGGATCCTTGAGAAAAGCCACTACATCTTGCAATTCCTAAGATACGAAATCAAATTCCAAATCTCACGATCCATTCAAGATCGAACGAATGCACGTACATCCTTCGCTTCGTCAACACCATGGACATCGCTGAATTTGACCGTCTTTCCTTCGGTAGGTTCGAATTGGGATTGTCGAGGCCCCGCTTTCATGAATCCAGTATTTTCGAAGAATACGGATAAGATGACAAGGAAAACTTATCAACCAAGCGGTGATCGGAAAAAAGCATGAGACACAAAACTGTCGGTGGGGAGATTTGACGTACAGAAAGAGCTGACAAGAACCAAGCTGACGAAACGGATGATTCTGGGGACCCACGCGCCTTTCCCTGCGAGATAAAACATTGTTGTACGTAGTATTTTGAACAGTTGCAGTGGCTTACGTTCAACTATGGATACCTGAATTGGACTTGCAGAACCATTAGCTTCAAGGACTGTACTGAAGTTCGTCAGGTTTGGAGACGAAGTGGCTGACTGAGCAGCAGCGAGTTCAGCCTGCCCAGCAAGGACGACTTGAGCAATGTCCTGACTGGAAGGCCGTGGAGGAAGAGGCGGCTTCGCTTCTCCGTTTGCCGATTCAGCTGCAGGCGAACCTTGGGACGAGGTTCCAGAAGAGGGATTTGGAGTGCTAGCAGTCAAATCCGAAAATGCAGCAAGAATACTGTCCCTCTGGCGGACTGCTGGGCTGATGGAAGCCTTTTGACCTGTGTTGATCAGGGCGCCAAGATATATCTGGAATGCAGAATCGGAGTGAATTATCGGGGATTGTTTGTCCTAGAACAGTCTTTGTAAGAGGTAGAGCGGACGAGGATGAGGATTGAGATGGACGGACGAATTCGCATGTCCTTTCCCAACGGCTCATGATCAAGTCGTACGATGACTTGAGTTTGGTATCTGCAAGGGCTTGAAACAAGGCCAATTGCTTGGAAATGTCATGTGGGTAAACATTTGCTTCAGCCTCAAGCCTGGTAATATGTGCAACGACCAAAGGTGACGGTGTTTGATTCGGCTTGGAGCGCGAGAATATGGAAGAGAGAGAAAGCAAGCGGCAAGGGTAGAAAGGGGGAGAGAATACAATAGTAGTCGTCCGCTTTGGACTCGAAACTAAAAGAGGGTTCTTATGCAGGCCGTAGTGGAGACGACGAATATTGGACGTGTACGATGGGATTGAGGACAACCTTGCTGGACGTGCTGAGACGCGTAGTGCGTCTGAAAGCTGGACAGGATAGAAGTCAGACTCCACAAAAGAAGGGCGAAGCAAAACACACCAGAGATGACCACGCCATTCCAGAGATACCAGCCTTCCGCAAGCCTTCCGCGTCAGCGCCGGAGGCAAGAAATTTCAATTGGCAACCACGTGATCAGTATGGCTTCACACTCAAACAGACAACATGGTGAGCAAGTACCCAGACGTCCGAATTTCATCCACTCAGTCCCTATCAAATAGCAATTCTGTTACTCACACTTGCTGCTCATACCTGCAGTGCTGCCCTCGCATCAGTTTCCGAACATTCAAAGACACCTGCTAGTGCTACTCATCAGTCTGATCACGCCGTTTTGCACAAGGACTTCTTGTCGTTACTGGCTCTTATCTACGCCCACACTACCAAGCTATCGCTTACGTTGAAGCCACCTTCCCCAGCGTACAAAGCTTCGTTCGCTCCTCTCAAGGATATATCTGACCAGATCTCAGCGCTCTCTCATTGTGTTTGTCTGTTCGCGCCCGTTCATGGAATCACGTTGCTTCGCGAAATTGTCTCTGTCGCTGCAGATGTTATCCAATCTGTCAGTGCACTATTGCGAACCTTTTTGGAAAACGAGACACGCGGCGTAGAGCACGCTGGAAACGAGTATTTGGTGAGAACAGGTGCAGTTCATGATCTCATTACAAAAGCTCGAGCGCCAGGCGGCGTATCGTCAGATAACGTTACATCTGTACGGAAAAGGTGGATACAGGACCACGACGCGATGGAAGATGGTTTGGGCGAGATCAACGAAATGATAAACAATGCGCAAGCTCCCGATCGTCATACGGAAGAAGACTTCGAAGATGATGGTTGGGACGAGCTTGGACTCCAGTCCACCAAGAAAATGGACCAAACGGAGCTCGAGCGGGCGAAGAAGGTCATCTGTTTATTGACCAACTCCTTAATGTTGTCTGATCATCTTACTCTTTACAGGTACACACCATTTTGCGTTTATCAAATCTTCTGCATAAACACATCCTAAGGGAGACCTTGTCTCCTCCAGCGGACTCGCCATTGCGTACATCAAGCCACATTGCTCAAAACTTGGATACATTGCTATCACACTCATCTGCCCTGCTCGCCAGTGCTGATGACCTCATCTCTACAATGTATACCCCACAAAACCTGTTGGATATTGCGACTGAGCTTGCTTCTTATGTCGAGATCATACGGCGTCTACGCCAGGACCTTCACGTGCCCGTCCAAGGCGATCCATTAGTGGAGCAGTTGGATAAACTGAATCTCGATAACCGTTCTACTCCTTCAAAGGATCCTCGGCAATGGTTGAATACGTGTTTCGACCACATTGAAAAAGCCGCAGAAGCACTGAAAGCTGATGGATCGGTAAATCTGGGGATTCCTTGACGGTTGCATCGAGAGTGACCGTTCGGAATTGCATTTAACTAACGCCTGCTGGCGATAGTGAAGCACCCAGCTAAACCTTGTGGTTGATGTAATGTCAATATGTACCCTCTTCCTCTACTGCGGTACTGCGATGTCATAACATCTTCGCAAGTGGAAGTCAGAGACTGCGTCCTCGCAGGATAGACTTGGTCTTATTTAACATGTCATATTGAACACACCAAGATCCAAGCACAAGATGGCTGGAGACATGATAAGACAAGCTGTTTGACTGAACGTCGACAAAAATAGGCATCACCTTTAATTATCATACATCTCGCCTTCCTCCTTACCTGCAACTCCATCTTGATTATCCTGCCATTCTTTTTCCTTGTGTCTTCTTTCACGTTCCCACAATTCTCTCCACTTCCCGGCGAGAAAATTTGGATATAGTGCTGAACTTCGATTCTGTTTCAACCGTTCTTCAAAGCGCGAGATTGTTTCGAATTGTCCTTGTAAGTCGAAAGACTCCTTCTGCACGCGTCGCGCTCAGCTGCAACACCGGCAATAAGCAACTACTGCCGACGCACCGTTTCCAGAAACCGTTTCGCTTTCGCTTCCTCCCTCAACTTGTTCAACTCCTTGCGCCTTTCTTCATCTTTTTCACGTCGACTAAGCCCAGATCGTGGCGTACTTCCGCCCGTCTATAAATATATAAAATTCAACGACAAACTCACATTCGGAATTTGGCACCCACAGTTTTGAAGAGCTCGCGGTAGACTGATTCATTCCTAAGATCAAAGTCTGCATTGCCTGCTGTTGCAGGCGTTTTTCGAACAGCAACAGGTTTGTTAACCTCGGGTAATCCTTGCTTCGAAAGAGCCGCCGCTCCCACAGTGGTAGTTTTGTTAGGTGCAGAAGTACCTGATGGTGTAGACGGGCCCGTGGTGACAGCTGGTTTGTTCTTCCTGATAGGGGGTAATTTACGTTTTTTGGCGACTGGTGGGGGTGAGGTTTCGCGAGGTGGGGAAGGGCTACGAATTGGAGAAAGATTTGGCGATGAGACGGTGTCACCTGCATCTTCAAGTCTAAGAGGATTTGCCCGCGACCGCTTCGACCCTGTGATTGGGCGGAGTTCGGAGGGTTCAGCACTCGCCTTGGCCGGAGAAGCCTTCCGTCCTTCGGTTGCAACACCCTCCGTTCCCTGGCCTTTCATATGCTTGACCGACAATTTCGTCCTTGCCTTTTTCGCGTGCCGTTTATGGTCGGCCTCGAGATCGCCATCATCATCCATTCCTGCTCCCGCAGCAGCTGTATCCTCGTCAATGGCATACTCGTCGTCGGAGTCCAGCTCAGAAATAGCACGCTTCCTCTTTGGTGGGGGCACTTCATCTGGGATTGCCTTCCTTTTGCCTCTCTTTGGTTGGACATCTGACGAGGGAGCTTTACGCGACTTTGGCTGGTGTACAAGTTCATTGGGGGTGTCTTCTGACTCTGGATCAGAGTTGCCAGCTTCTCTGGGGACGTCAGAGTCAGGATGTCTTGAATCTGCATAGTCCACTTCCTCGTCAGAGTTCACTGTAAAGGGTCGCTTCTTACGGCGACTAAGGGGAGGATCAGATGTATAATCAGGTTCATTTGGCTTGGGAGGAAGCTTGATACGCAAAGACATGGGAGGCAAGAGGCTCGAGATTACGTACATATTTATTACTATTTTTGGACTCAGTAGGTTTAGTGCAATACTGTACATTGTACAATTACTGGACGATTGCCTGTTACTCTTCAGCCACCTCTTTGTAGAATTTCATCAGGTCTTGAACGTCGTCCTTGCTTCCCAGGAATACAGGGCAGCGTTCGTGAATGCTCTTTGGGACAATGTCAAGAATCCGTTTCGTCCCCGTTGTGGCGATGCCGCCCGCCTTTAGATCTGCCATTTAGCTTGTCTCCACATATTGCATCAAGTAACATACCTGCTCTGTCAGGAAAGCCATGGGGAAAGCCTCATACAATAATCTCAGCTTTCCACTCTTGTTCTTCTTATCGTTGGGATATCCAAATATTCCTCCGTATAGCAAAGTACGATGAACATCCGCAACCATGGATCCAATATAGCGAGCACTGTATGGTGTTTTCGGGGGAGTCGGATATTTGATGGACTTCAGATATGCATTAACGGGCGCGTGGAAGTACATGGAATTGCCCTCGTTGAAAGAATATATCTTGCCACGAGAAGGGATTTGGATCTTGTATTAGCGGTGGAATGGGTGAATTAGTGGTGGACGGGAAGTGAAGCATAGCTCACGTTCGGATGTGTGAGAATGAATTCACCAAGGGCAGCATCAAGGGTGTAGCCATTGACGCCATCGCCGAGAGATAACACCAAGTTCGCAGATGATCCATACCTCGATGAACATCAGTATTTTTCAAATGTGAAAAAAAATCACAGTAAGGTTCACATGGTATATCCAGCGGCTACCATTTCACTGCCAGGTCTCAGAACATCCTCTATGGTGCCTTTGGAATCTGGTCCCTATCGATAGGTCAGCAGTCACCCAGGTATGAACCCAAGCGAACTCATACAATGTGATAGATTCCGAATATAGTGCCTATATTCACCCCAGCGTCGATGTTGCTGCTGCCATCTAGTGGATCGAATACGACGCAGTATTTTCCCCTGTTCCGTTCTTCAATGATGATAGCATCTTCGAGTTCCTCCGAAACAAGGACGGCAGTCTTCCCGGATGCACGAAGGGCATTGATCATGATATCGTTTGAGAGCACGTCCAACTTCTTCTGTTCTTCACCTTGGACATTTGTCTCCCCTGCTAGACCCACCCTAAACGGTGTTGGTAGGTCTCGAGTGCGAGAGGTATAGAGGCACTTACAAGTTGATGAGGCGTGCCTTTCGGACATTGGTTGCGATGAATTTGGATGTGACCTGGATTGCAGTCAAAAGCAAAGTCAGATCGCCGGTGGCAGCCGCGCCTAGTCTTAGTTGTGCGGAAAGAACATGGCTAGGCGACAAGGGTTAGTACGAAGGGCAGGAGAGGAACAGGACATACCGAGTCAATGTTATCAGATCTGTGGTGGGTGGCTCTTCTGAGGCCATGATGAGTAACCTGTTGCCGAAGCGGCAATGATCTTGTTCTTAAGAGGGGCGGAAGGCTGTAATAAGATCCATCCTTAGGGGCATGTGCTATTTGTTCCGCGTCTCAGCAACCTTACGCTATAATATTTCTAATAATAAATAATAAATCATCGTTTCCTTTTATTCCCAATCGTAGGTGAATCTTTGCCCTTTCTAGTCCGTAATGGCATCGGGAAAGCATCGCTGTCATCATCCTCCTCCAATAATATTCGGCCCTCTTTGTCCGTCGCCGCTTCGTTCCCGAGATCACGGATCCCACTCGTATTTGGTCCGATAATTTCCGGTCCACCCAATTCTTGTCCTGATCCAGATTCTTCGTCCTCGTCATCTTCCTCTTCGTCAACCTCATACACGCGTGATTGCGCCTGAGCAATGGCTGCCGCAATCTCGGCACCGATGCTAGCCACCCGAACTTCTAGTGATGCATCTGACTGAAGACCGTTCCGAGCGTTAGGAAGAATCGCGTTGCCGCCCGCCTGGAAAAGCGCAGATATTGTTCGAACAGATTCTGCCAAGCTCCGCTCGTCATCGTCTCCAGAAATTTTGCGCTTTTTTCCTTTGAAATCATATTTTCTACGACACAAGTATGAGTTAAATAGCCCAAATAAATATAACAACTTTACATGTTCGGATCAGGTTCCCAGTTGGGATCGTGGGTTCGCATATGGCTTGTCAGTGTCGTTCGTCGAGTGAATGTTTTCTCGCAAGTCGGATCTTCACATTTGTAAGGACGTTTACCCGTATGCGTTCTCCGATGACGAGCCAGACTACTGGAATCACCAAAGGTTTTCCCACATCCTGGATATTCACAGCAGTGAGGCTTTTCACCAGTATGTACGCGTGAATGAACATGGAGGGCGGAACGCTGCAATTGAGTAAGAAAATGTGATCGCTTGTGGTGGTAATTACATTACCTGTATAAATGTCTTTCCACAACCATCGTGCTCGCAGACGAATGGACGTTCCCCAGTATGTATTCGCATGTGTCGGGCGAGGTCGCTCTTACGGGTGAACGTTTTCAGACATTGTTCCTGCTCACAAGCGTGAACATGGGGACCCTTCTCTTTATCTTTGGCCTTCTTTCCTTTCTTGTTGAAACCACTCGAAGGGGTCGGGATAGCAGAAGTAGAGGCAACTGGCTGAGGAGCGCTTGGACGGTTGGAAGGCAAGGTGACAGGCACCAGGGTAAGCCGAGAGGATTCAGTAGCTGGGGTATGCGGGACAACGGGAGATGGGTCTGGGGACGAGAGACCGGGATCGTGGGGAGGCGCGTCAAATTGCGCCGAGAGTTGAGTCAATATATCATTGATATCGGAAAATTCCCCAGGGACAGGAGGGGAACCATCTGGTGAAGAGCCTGCTCTAGCCTGCGGAGAGGGCGGAGTCGCGTGGTGTCGCTCATTCCTGATACCAACTAGGTTTTCATCATCACTTCCACTTTCGCCGTCCGTGAAGAGATAATCCGACCCTTTGGAATTGCCCCTCCCTTCACTCCTTGTTCTCCTCGTTTGGGACGATACCGATGACTCTCCGGCTGTAAGGGAATGAAACGCGGGGGCTGTGCGAGTAGTTTTCTGCCCCTTCTCAGCAAGTGCAGCCTCACGCTGTCGCGCAAACTCTGGATCTTTTGCAGCAAGTTCCTCCGCGACACGCTCGTTCTCGGCAGCTTGTGCGTGGGCAGCTTGGAGCACAGCGGCGAGACCGCTGAGATTCAAACCGAGTGATGCAATATTATGCTCTCCGATCCCCTCCCCGTCTGGACCTTCATTACTTGTCGTACCTAGGTCCAAATTAGCTTGTCGTTGCTGAGCTGCAGCACTCAGTAGGGCTGCAGAAGCGGCAGAGGCATTCTGATTGAGCAAGCTCGCGATCTCACGTTCGAGCATCTCGACCGAAAAAGATTCAGAGGGATTTGAAGATTGTTCAGGATAATTGTCGTGGAGGGGTGAAATGTTAGGGTCAAACGAGGATGAGGAGCGTGAATCATGCGCGTGGGTATGGGCATGGTGAGGGTGCGAGGCATTCGAGTTGATTGAATCCGAGTCGTCTATGGTATCGTCATGAACAACATCGGATAGATTGAGGACGTGCTCCTCGTGTTCCATGTTTGAGGAGTGCGCAGGTCGGCTGCAGCATGTGACTACACATGACTGTCGCTGTCACACAGCATCCCTGAGGGCGATACCGTAACTTGAACTCGGTGATCTGGCTCTTCAATGTCTTCCTACGTGCCCACCAAGATAGACTTGACCCCAAGACGCCACCATGGCTACGCAGTCCTTTTATTCATCATGGGCACTCTCTTTCCCCCACTCGGTGTGTCCTAATCTATCCGTTTCCTCGATCATTTCCAGACTCATTCATTATTCTAGCCGTTGCTGCAAGATTCGGTATAGCCAAAGATTTCTGGCTTAACCTTATTCTCACTATCAGTGGATACATACCTGGTATAAATGGTCATTCATAACCGCAGTCCTCTGCTGATCCATATGTCTAGGTCATGTTCACAATTTCTACATTCAGGTACTACCACTTTTCTCTCTCACTATGCTTTTCTGCGCTATAAACGTTTATAGAACATCAGGAACAACAAAAATCATGCTCGAACCCCTAAATGGGCCCAGCGTTACGGTCTCGTCGACACTTCGACGATCGAGCGCCACCAGCGCAGGTCGCAGTGGGCAAGCCGTTATAATGATCGCCTTCCGAATTCCACCCTCGAAGATCAACCATACGAAGAAGGCCAAGAACAAGGGTCCAGCATCGACTTGTCATCTGCAGAAACTCCGGGTGCTCGCCCACCGAGACAGCCGAATGGGGACCTTTGGCGTCCCGAAGATGAATCATATTACGGGGCAGAACCAACTCCTTCATCTAGTCGATGGCGATATCCGGCTAATTTTGAAGATGCTGCTCTGCCTAGCGCCTCAAAAAGGGGGAAGAAGAAGAAGAAAGAGAAGAAGGATCGGTGGGCAAGAACGGAGGATGCATACTCCCTTTCAGATGAACAGAATCAGAGGCGCAAGTCAAAGAAGAAGAAGAAGAGCAAGTCCTCGGCAGCTAGTGACACTTCACGGGATTCGATGACAGAGTTTCCTGAGGCTGCCGAGGGCGGTCTGTATGGTGATGCCCCGAAGAAAGCAGAGGATTCGCCCAAAGAGAGGCAAACGGGGAATGATGTATTCGAGCACCAGTTCTAGGAAAGATTCATTCCATTATTCATGCAATATTATAACCAAATTGTCCTTTTTCGAACGTCCGGTAGTGTGATCATCTCACATTATATCAATCGCTAGTCAATTGCTGGTTGTGTAGATTTCATTGTTATGTATACAAGGTCTGTGAATTTCCAATGTAAGTGCGAATTTCATCCGTAAGTATTGCATCGTATATATGAGACGTTGACTTCCCACTCAAAGTTCTGCATTGAGCTCAGCTACTCAAAACAAGCCTATAGCTTTCCCAGTTTCGGAATCGAGGCCGACTTCCCAGAAGCCTGTCAGCGAGATAATGAGTAGACGTGTAACGGAAGCTGATTGACACAAACCAGGACGAGTTCCAAGACCAGGCATAGTCTGCATGTCACCTAAAATGGGATACAAGAACCCAGCGCCTGCCGAAAGTCGGATTGTTCGAATTGGAACAGTAAATCCTGCACCAAACGGTGAGATCCGAATCAATTAGAAAGGTGATCATTTAACCTGTAGGAACACCCTTGAGTTTAGCGTCATGTGAGAAGGAATACTGCGTCTTGGCCATGCAAACTAGGCACCAACATGTAAGTACATATCTCGACCAGAGTAGATACACCTTACTTGGAAGCTTGCCATAACCTTGGCGAGTGTACGTTGCGATCTGCTGAAGGGCCAAGTCGCTGAGCTCAATTCCATCCGCCCCATAGATTTCCTTGGAGATAATAGATATCTTTTCTTCGATTGGGAGGTCGAGCTGGTAAAGAAACTTGAAACCGGATGGACCTTCGCACGTTGCGACGACAGATTCAGCAAGAGCGCGGGCACCTGCACCACCAAGCGCCCAGTGGTTGCTCACGACCGCTGCATCTGCACCTCCAGCAAATGCTTCTTCGCGGACGAGTGCAAGCTCGGCTGGCGTATCGGAACTGAAATCCGTGTCAAAATATGGCAGAAACGTAAAGGATGGGTGCATACGTAAATTGATTGATCGCTACAATTACCTTGATACCGAACTTGCGACAATTTTGAATGTGTCTGATCAAGTTCTTGCAACCTTCTTTGAGAGTGACCAAGTTCTCTGAAGTGTATGTTTCATGCAATGGCTTGCCAGGTGTAACGTCAGGTCCACCACCGTGCATCTTTAGTGCACGAGTGGTAGCAACAATGACCGTAGCGTCAGGAGTAAGCCCGCTCACACGACATTTGATATCGCAAAATTTTTCCATACCCATGTCAGCTCCGAATCCACCTTCGGTGAGAACGTAGCCTACTCTATCGGAAGAGTCACCTTCTTCCGTGCCAGCCAGCTTGAGAGCCACTCTGTCCGCGAGAATTGACGAATTTCCATGGGCAATGTTGGCAAAGGGCCCAGCGTGGACAAACACTGGAGTGCCCTTGATGCAGATCGTCAGCCCCAATAAAGAAGGGGTGGTGGACCACTTGCCTGCAGGGTCTGCATCAAGTTCGGTTTGATGGCATCCTTCAGCAGGACAGCTAATGCACCAGACGCGCCGATGTCATCAGCAGTAATGGGATCGCCTTGCTTGCTCATCCCCACCACCATAGCACCCAGGCGTTCTTTCATGTCCTCCAAGCCCGTAGTCAAAGCCAAAACAGCCATGCATTCACTGGCAACTGCGATGTCGAAGCCCGCTTCGCGCTCGTGGCCCTGTTCCGTGGCGTTACGGCCAATAGTGATTTTGCGCAGGAACCGATCATTCGTGTCTAACACACGATTCCAAGTGATGGTGTCCGAGTCAACATCGAGTCGAGCAAAACGTCGGATCTCCTCTGCTGTAAGATCATTCGGATTAGTTTTGTCAATTCCCAGCTTCCTAAGTCGCTTGAACATGAGAGGCGCAAATTCGCGTCTTCCATTTTTAGCAGGCACTAGCCGATTGTACAGTGCCTGCCAGAACTAAGTGAAACAGGTAGCATATAGTCAAATACGACAGACCTTGTCACTTTGAGTGGCCTCATGAAATATGCGAGCATCTAGGGCGGCAGCTGAAGACGAACATGCCTCAATCACATGGTGGCTAGGACGAGAAAAAATACCTACCAAGTAAGTTGTTCGCCGCCGTGACGGCGTGGATATCGCCAGTTAAATGTAAGTTGAACTACCAGATCATGAGATTTAGACGCAAATCATAGCAAGCGCGATCGGCACCTCATCCATAGGAATCACTTGACTGTATCCTCCACCGGCTGCCCCACCTTTGATACCGAAAGTTGGCCCTTGGCTAGGCTGCCGAACACACGCAAAGGCAGGCCGGCCCAATTCCGCGCCCAGCGCCTGCGCCAGACCAATAGTGGTTGTTGATTTCCCTTCCCCTAATGGTGTCGGCGTGATGCTATTGATCGATCAGCTAGTACAATAGCCCCGCTGACCAAACCCATACGAACCCGGATATGACAATGTACTTTCCATCCTTGCGGTGCGACAGACGATCCAATACGCTAAGCTCGACTTTAGCTTTATACTTACCGTAGCTCTCGAGTTCATCTGGATGAAGGCCTATCTCTTGAGCCAGCTGCGTGATAGGCTTGGGAGTCTGAGCCATCGCAATGTCAATGTCTTTCGGGACCTTGTCCAGAACAGTAAGCTTGAGGGGCTTAACAGTGCGTGTTCGTGCTTTGTTCCAGAGGCGTTCGGCGGACTGTAAAGTATTTTCCATAAGCATAGCAACTGTCATCGGTCCTACGCCGCCTGGAACAGGTGTGATATGCGAGGCAACCATCGACGCGGCAGAAAACTCAACGTCGCCAACGAGACGCTGTCCCGACTTTTTGGAAAAATCTGACTACTCGTGAAAATCAGGAGACTGTTGGTTATGGCAGGCAACTTGCCAGGGACATAATTAATCCCGACATCGATTACAACGGCACCAGGCTTTATCCAAGAGCCTTTAACGTACTCTGCTTTACCGATGGCCGCAACCAGTATGTCAGCATTTCTCACCTGAGTATGTTATCAGAGATCATGTTGAACGAGAGAAACCAAGGATGTACGAACTATGGCCTCCATGTCCCTAGTCCGACTATGACATTGTGTCACAGTAGCATCACGATTCCTTAACATGGAAGCGACAGGACTGCCAACTATATCACTTCGACCAAGGACAACAGCATGTGCGCCGCCAATGGGCATCCCGGTAGTTTCCAAGAGTCTGATCACAGCAGAAGGGGTACATGGCGCAAACAATGGAACAGATGCACGGGAAGACAGATGACCGATATTGAACGCGTGAAATCTACCTGACACGTGAATCCAAGTGCAAAAAGACTGTTGATGAGGTACGCACCCGTCGACATCTTTCTCGGGACTAACAGCCTCGGTGACGAGACGCTCTCCTTCCGTAGTGACATGCTCACCAAGGGGCAATTGTACCAGGATACCGCTGACTTGTTCATCGTCGTTCAGATTTTTGACAATATCAACAATGCTTTGGACATCTGTTTCTGCAGGGAGAGCAATATGTCTAAACCCTATTCCCACCTCTTCTGCAGCCTTCGCTTTCATCTTGACGTAAATAGTGGAGTCGGGGCGTAGGCCCGCCTGAACGATGGCCAACTGAGGCTGAAAGCGGGGGTATGTAGCCTGCATGGTTTTAATCCGAGCAGCAACGCCATCCCTCACTGACCTGTAAGAGAAACATGGTCACACGACGCGTCCGAAGACTGATCAGAAAAATCAACCGACTTGGCCAAGGCAGTCCCGTCGATGACTCTTCCAGTTTGCGTTGACATTGCACAAGCGCTTTGATGGATGGATAAGATACGGAAGAACGGGTTCCGATTAGCATGCCACCACATTAATATAAGTGTTGTTTACACCAGTTTGACGAGGAAAGGTGGAGAGAGATGAAGCAGAAAAACAGATTGCCAACTAAATAGAAAAAAGAGCGACGCCAGAAGCGCAGTAATGGGTTGTTATGTGGATGCCATGCGTTTCTTTTTTTGCTTCTCGAGTTACCAGCGAACTTCCAAAAACTCTCGGAAGTCATGCCATTAATAGTAATGGTTACGTAAACCTCCCGGTGTTCCCACGGGCGATGGCAGCTTTTTTTTTTTCGATTTTGAAATTTGATCCACTTACGGAAGTAACAAATAACCTTGACACGACTACAAGAATGTCCGTCGCACTTGCCCTTCAAATGTTCCGTTCTCGTACCGTGTCGCGGTCGACCAGGGCAGCCTTCAGTCGTTCCATTCCCGTGTCGGTGGTTGCCCGTGCGCGTCACTACTCAGAAGAAACTCCGAAAGCGGAGAAGGAGGAGGGCAAGGATGGCAACAAGGCAGAAGACAGTGTCTTGAACCCAGACCAGGAGAAGTTGAAGGCAAAAGAGGCAGAAGTCATTGATTTGACTGTACGTCACACAGAGAGAAAAGGAGGAAGCACTGACAGATCACTAACAGGGACGCCTCCGCTACTTGCAAGCTGACTTTCTGAATCTGCAGCGCAATGCTGCTCGGGAAAAGGAGCAGACGCGAGATTTTGCTATTACACGTTTTGCATCTGACCTGCTGGAAACAGCGGATGTCCTTTCAATGGCTCTAAAATCCATTCCTCAGTCGGTGGTAGCCCCTCCCATCTCCGCTACCTCGTCGACCGAGTCATCAGATTCCGCTCCGTCTCCAACGGAACCGCCAGCCACCAAAACGCACCAGGAGTACCTGCAAGACTTATACTCGGGGGTCGAACTCACTCAACGACAACTTCTACAAACCCTGTTCAAGTATCATGTCAAACCGTTCGACCCCACAGGCGAGCGCTTTGACCCAAACTTGCATGAAGCACTATATCAGGCTCCCATACCAAACAAAGAACCAGGGACAGTTATTGACTGCCAGAAGATCGGGTATATGATTAAGGACCGCGTTCTTAGAGCTCCCCAGGTGGGCGTGGCCCAAGATTTGCCATAACGGTATCGATAGTTTAGGATGGGAGTGAAGTTTCTAGATGTCGTGACGAATTAATGGACTAGATAATATACTACCCGATAATCAACGAATCTCAACTCCAAATTGATCTTTTAAGCGGGATATGACACTCGACTGGAGTCCGTTGACCTCCTCGTTTGACAACGATCTTCAAGAAATGAGTTCTGGTCAACGGAGAAGGCGAAAAAAATACCTGTCCATTGAGCGGTAATTAATCCTGAAGCACAAACTCGTACGGCCGGTTTTTGGATGGAGGAAGTAATCAATCTAGCAGGCGATGAGAGAGTGAAAGCAATCTGTGGAATGAAGGAGTGGACCTTTTTGACGTCCTCGACCAAATCTCCGGCAACATCTCGTACCAGATCACAGAAATCGTTCTCGTGCAAAGGTTCGGGTTTGGGAGACCAGAAGCTGACATCCTTGTAGCACGACGGATATTTTGAGTAGGGACGAAAAGGTGTTATACTCCCTTCCTGGAATTGGGCTAGAAATCGAGGATCTGTGGACCAAAAAAGTCGGATATCCGGTATCGAATAGAGTATCATAGCTATACGTTCAAGACCTAGACCAAACGCCCAGCCAATCTTGTTCGGAACATCTAATAAAAATAAGACACATGTAAGGGTCAAACGATGAGCACGCACTGGCAGTGTCTAGCGTTGCTTGCCTTACCACGCCGGAACCCAATATTTCGAGCCACTTTCCTTGGAAAAACACCTCTACTTCAAAGCTCGGACTCGTGAAAGGAAAATAAGCCTCTATCCATCGCACTCTAAGAGGATTTTGACCACTTGCCCCCGCAACCCCACCAAACAACTTCAGCATTAATGTGTTAAGAGATAATTTCAGATTTTTGACGATAAGTTCCGTGTATTGCGAATTATGGGAGGGCTGGACCGGATTTGAGGGAGAAAAATGCGGGATATCTTCTATGACGATGTTTGAACGCGCTAATTCTTGAGCCAAACGCGTGTTGTCGTCCTCGACCGTTTTCATGCTGGACGTGTCAGCGTCAAATATGCGCGCTCCCTCCATTTGATGGAATACCGGGTAATGCGAACCGTCGATCTCATCACGACGATACACGTCCGCTGTCAGGAGCCATTGTGTCTCGCCTTGGCGAAATACTTCCACTTCGTGAGCAGAAGTGTGGGTCCGAAGCATTAGGTTCTTATTAATATAATAGCTATCAGTGAGGGCGCGCCCAGGGTGATCCTTTGGAAAGGATAGCTCGTCAAAGTTTTTGTACGGGGAGACTAGTGGCGAGAAGGATGATAGGTGTGTAAAATCGGGGAAGTGTGACTCGATTAGGGAGCGGAGGATGCTCAAAGGATGACTTTTTTGTGTATGCAGGCGAAGTGGGATCTTGGACAAGATAGCATGTGTTACATTGGTGACTGCATCGGTTGGATACTGACGTCCAAGTATTTCCAACTGAACAGGTAGTCTGGAGGCAGAGCTTGACGTATTCCTCTTCGTGCCCAGATACCAGCGAGTCGAGCTTATCGAAATCAACCTGGCTCGGGGGACCATGTAACGTGGAATTCCAAGCAGGAGCTCGGCGACTTCCTAGGGATAACTTTAGTATAGTAAGTGAACGATTTCAACTGGCATCCGATATTGACGGTTATTGACCATAGTCTTCGGAAATAAAGAGTCACGGGCTAGTAGTAGTACGGATTGATTCCGTTAGTAGGCAATGGCAGAAAGCTCAGTCAATTGCAATGAGAACATATGTGCAGTGTCGAGCATTGAGGGCTTGATAGAGCAAATCAGTTTATGTATATACTGTAGTAAGTAATCTACACTATCGACTACCTGATCTTGATACGTAATAATGGTCATAAAAGTCATCCCGTCCAGCATGAGTGCATCCACTGTCAGTATCGTCATCTTGGTTACGACAACAACAAAAAAACAAGAAACGGTCTATAAGGGTGAATGGATAATAAAGGACTAGATGAAGTAGAAAAAATACAATGAAGAAGTAAACCCAGAACTATTTACCAGCCACCAAACCACCTAGAGGGAGGTCTTCTTGTTGGACGAGGTGCACGAATAACGGTCCTTGCCTTACGATCGTCCGTGTCATCATCATCATCATCGGCTTCTGTGATAACTTCCACGGCGGTCGTCCGTGGGCTAGCAGCTGTCGATGGGGAAGTTGCACCTTCGGGTTTGGGAATGGCAGCAAGGCGGGTGTTGGCAGGGGGTGGCACAGTAACAGTTTGGGTTTGGACGACAATCTTGGTCTCAGTCTCGTAAGCAGTTTCAGAAACGACAAGTGGAGGGAGTTCATGATACTATAGGGAAGAAACAAAAGGTAACAGTCAGCAACGCTGTTTCATGCCTCTTAATGGTGAGGTTGGGCCGATGACCAGGATGATATGACACATGTCCGTCAGACGCGATCGAGCGATCGATCGATGATCGATGCCCAGTCTGGTCAGCAGCCCACAGAGAGGACAAGGGGGACAAGATAAAAGCACCGTAGTCCCCCAAGCCCGGACGAAGGAGTAGAAGGGGCATGGACAGATTCATACGGACTAGGAATGCTGATGGGACCCTCCTTCGTCTCAAAGCTCGGAGTGGCGCGGGAGGGGTGGCGGTACCTTGGCTTTTCGCTTTGCTCCCATGGGTTCGTAAAGATATTCATCCTCGACATGGGGGGGATAGTCGTTGCCAAGAGCGCTATAAAGAGCGATTGAGCTCAGTAACAGATGCTACACGAGGAAGACATACTGGAGTTGTTCCATAATCCAGCTCTCACGGCGGGAGGCATCGTGCTCCCTGCGATTGACATTTTCTTCTCGTTTACTGATATCTCTCTCCCTCTCCGCGATTTTGAGTTCCCGATCAAGGAGTTCTTCAGCACGGCTACCTACCCACCCCGGAGGAGTGAGAGAATCCTCTTTAACGACTTCCTTGATTATGGTTTGAACGGGGCTAGTTATGGTTTCAACAGTGGTAGTCACCGCGCAAGCAGGACAGAGGATAGGAGACGGGGTAGGAATGACACCGCCAGGGGCACCTGCAAGCAATTCGGCCTCACGACGAGCCACTTCTGCTTCACGAACAGCTACAGCGCTTTCTCGTGCGATGAGAGCTTGTGTTCGCTTTGGAGTAAGATAACCAAGCACACCAGAGGGACCTGATTCTGATCCAGTCGCAGGCTGGGTTGAAGAAGGTAAGGAGAGCATGACAGCTAGGACTGCCAGAACAAGGGAAAGGACGAGGAGGAGTGTTGTGGAAGAAATGGTTCTGTGATGACGATTAGAGCGTTCACGCTCACGCTCACGATCGCTCCTATGATGACGTTCGGCATGGTGAGATGAAGAAGGTTGAGCCATCCTGACTGAGTTTCTGGATGAGTTGGGAGAGTTCAGGGGAACTACAAGGAGAAGACCTACCGCTAATTGATGAACTAGGCGACAAGGATGTTGTAGCAGGACGGAGGATCGACGTGGTTGGAGAGTAAACACTGGAGAGTGCTGAGCGCACGATGAAGGGAGGTAACACAAAGATATGAAGATGGAGGTTAAAAACAAGGTAGCGCAATGCACAGGTTCATTTTTTTCTTACTATTTTCATTGTTCAACCAGCACGTGTTGATCCACGTGTTAATGAATATCACGTGGGAGAATCGCGTTCCTCGCGTTGTGACTGTGACCATGCTTCATGGCTCTCCGTCGTCTTGCACAGACGAACAATGCCATTCACAACGCCAATCCATCTCCTGCAAGTTCACATAGCCCTTCCACTCCGAAAACCCGTCTTTATCGTTCCCCCGCCTCCACTCCTTCCATTTCTTCATCCATCCCTTTTGATTGGGAAGCGGCACGCTCTCGAAGGCCCCCTCCCTACGCCAGTCCCCTCCAGAATAAGCGAAAGAGCACCGGCGTTGGCGGCTCTGCTGCCCCTACTCCAGTAAAAAGGGGAGTCATCCGTAAGAAGGGCATCATCGAAAGGTACCTTCTCTCTCATGTCCATGATCTTGCCCTGTGACCCCCAAGTTGCTACCAGAATCACTTCCATCCCATCTTCCATCGCTTTTGAGCTTGCTCTTTTCCCTCACAATGTCCCTTTGCCGCCTCCCAAGGTTTCCTCTCGGATTCTAGGAGGCTTCATGCATTTCTTGCATCTTTGGGCTCGCGTGAGTCGAATACGGAAAGTGCCAGATTCTGATATGGGGTGGGAAGACATGTACAGAGAAGGCGAAGGCGATGCTTGGTTTGACTGGGTCAGACCTCCTCTATCTACATTCAGCAATGTCCTGACTCTACAGGTTCTGTTAGACAATCCTAGTCACTACAATCCTGATTGCTGCTTCGTTTCTCAACACATTCTATCTCTTCACGCGTATCAAACTTTACCGTCTCCATCGCCAGCCTGACCCCGTTTCCTCCCCCAATGCCCGCTTTGTATCTGCCCACTTGGACTTTGAGCCTCTAGAACCGCCCTCACTCGCCTCCCGTGTCCGTTCTAGTGTGTGGTATGTCTTTACCTGTTCGTGGCGGTTCCTGTTAGGAATACAGCTCCCGACATCCCCCAGAGATACTTCTGGAGGAAAAATGTCGCGCCTGCAGCAGTTGGAGGTGTGGGCGCCTGGAGAGCTAGAAATGGCGCTCTTCACTGTCTACTCGCCAGCTCATGCTTTTCTGTGGATGGCAACTGATCTATCCAATTGGATGCTGACCCTTATAATCATGGGCATCGTTGGAATACAGGTAATTTCATATTTATCTTTGCTGGTTTACCACCAACTGCCTGCTAGTTAAACGCAATGACCTATGCATTTCATACTTTATTGAAGGACAAGGAGATCATCGCTGCAGAGGTCATGAACGAATACAATCAAGGGGTTCGTCGGCCCTCTTCCCTGCACATGCCCCTGCTGATAGTCACACCACAGTTCGTATACCCTCGAATCAACCCAATTCGCAAAGATGTGGCCGTCATGACACACCAGTCAGAGGTTGTTAATGTCTGGGAAGAATGAGTGTTACCTTGTTGATGTTATCACCAGAGCAGAACGATGAAAAGACACCGTACATAGCTCTGTAGCACAGCCACTAAATTTACTGTTCTTCTGATATTACCAGGCTGAGGGCGTCGACGCCGGCTCACTCTGAACTTGTCCAGCTTTTGGTCTCGCATGTCGAAAATTCCTAAACGGTGCTTTGTACGTATCATACCCTAGGCCTCAACAGCTATGGTGCGAATCCTCACTCTCTAATAGCATTTTGATCCCGATGGGGCAACATGGGGTCGATTAGGTTGCCCAAGAACATCAGAGCTGTGTGGATTTGTTCATCCAGATGATCCTGAGTGGAAAGACCTCCCTCCCACCAAGCCTCCCCGCTATATCATCGACCAATCTCGGCGCTCTCCCCCACCTGACCATCCGCGCACTAACTCAGTCGGACGCGAAAGAAGTCCGCCACGTTACAAAACCTCTCCCCGTTACGGTAGATCTGATAGACGACGTACTCGTTCCCCTTCCCCACGACCTACTCAAAGCTCTCGTAGAACACACGACGATGATCACGATAGACACCGGCGGCGACTCAGTCGCGATTATTCGCACAGGAGAG
>QFEU01005159.1:0-17776 GCA_003316345.1 Tricholoma terreum | reverse complement strand
CCAAGGTGCATAGCGTCTTTGCGATAAATTTGCAAACGATGTTAAAGGGGCGAGAGTGGACTCAGGCAGACTCCGGCTGTCAAGATATAGCTGGATATAGTTACATAATTAGGGGACAGGACTGACAGCTGACTGCAGCGATCACTCGCGCCCATGTTGATGCCCCTGTGTCAGTTCACACCAGAAACGCACTGAATAGTAAATACGAGTATCACGGACCTAGTGGAGGGGAGATCCCATCAAACGACTCGGAAGCAAGGAAGCAGCGGGAAGTCCGAAAATGGAAATGGCACCCTCGCCCACAGCCACAACTGCCGCATCCACATAGAGTGTCCCTGGGTCACTCTATGGAGCGGGTCGCTTAGTCACCACCACTTTCGCACAGTGCCCAGTCACAAAATTCCCGCTAAGATATCGGTCATCAGGAACCAGCACCCCTTACATAAGCGACATCGACGACGACAACTGCTCCTCAACACAACAACTTGATACCATTGTGAATGCTGGGAGGAGTGCTTTAGATGTCTGAACCTGCCAGCAGTCAGAATTTTGATATCTAGCCTAGATCCCATGTGGTAACAAAAAGAAAGTCCCATTTTTTTTTTACCTCGGAAAAGCACCCTTTTGTCAATCCCAGCTGTTTGCCAGGTTTTCGGAAATTTGAGGTCCCCGATTTGGCCGCTTACTAAGCAAGCCAAACAAGGACAACCTTCCTAAAAGGGAAGGACTGGCAAGTCCCAACACCATGGTCAATGCAGTGCATGCTCACCACCCACGAAATGCACATATAATAACAGTTATTTACCCTCAAAGTTGGAATTCATACACTAGTACCACATGGAAGGTCTGATGTACCACTCAGAAGTGCCCCCAGGGTCCAAAGTTTTTGTGATCAACCTTGATTTGGCCACTAACCCTAACCCTAACCCGATTACATAAGGGTGCTGGTTCCTGACGACCATATCTTACTTTAGTAGTGGGTTCCTGTAGCCCACTCCAGGACTGAAACGCAATCACGTGGTGGCAGTGCTTCTCCCAGGACCATGAGTTGAGTGAAACTGAACCACCACGTCACTGCACTACCTCGATCTCAGTGACAGAACTTGGCAGCAAAGAACAACAGCTACAGCACTGTGCATAAACAAGATTGTGTCTATTTTCCTATGTGCCTCATCCAACGCCATTCTTTCCCTGTGCTTTTTGAACCTGGACTTGCTCTATCATTGTTTCCTTGCCACTTTAACTGAGGAGCACTGATCATAGTGCTTGTATCCAATAGTTTGCCCAGCATCGGTGGGGAGCAGTAATACAACAGGAGAGTGGAGGAGAACGTAAGCTGCCCACATTTTTGCCAGTGTATTATCAGTTATTTACATCTGTGAGCCTTGTCTGTGCTACCTTTGAAAAATAAGATTTCAGCAAGCGATCAGGTAGCCATAGGAGCAGCGTTCTGGATTAAATGGTCAAACTATATTTGGTAGAGAGTACAACAAGTGTCATGATGGCTTAGCAGCAGCACACTTTGCATCGCTTTCAGCCTTTTGAATCCTGGTTACTTCTTTCCCTATCTTGTTATTGATATGTTTATGCATAGCAGGCCTGTATCCAAGCCCGAAAAGAATCTCCAAATGAACAAAGAATAGAGTGAGAACAACAGCTGTAGTCAGGTCTTAGACATTCAGAGGAATCAGAGTTTGGTATTGGAACCCACAGGAACAGGAGAAAACAGATGTTGAAAATGACCGAATTATCTGATGTATTGGAATCAGGTGCCGTAATATTTTTTGTTCGTGGTACAGACATCAATCCTTCCATTAAACCTCAAGGTTCACAATAGAACATATTTTTTTTTTAAAAAAAAAGTGTCAGTCCCCACATTGAAAATGTGTATCACAATATACTTTTATAGTTGTACAACCCTTTCCATGAAATACTGTGTTCCCCAATAAATGAACCACATGTAGCATTGTAAAAATTAAAATGTGTTATTAACACAATTATACTGTATTTTGATAACTATTGTTCCCCTTCCATTTCTTTAATCCTAATTTCTGTGAGTGTGCCAACACACCCAGACCATTAGCCATCTTCAAGTTAAGCATCACAAATTTCAAGCAGATAAATAAATAAAAAAGAAAAAGAAAAAGGTAGCAGGTCGTGCAGCGCCAGTGTGCTTCAGTTGTTATTTTAAATGGATGGTCAGAATAGCCACAGCTCTTCATAGTCATATATTGATAAGTATGAGGCAACAATCAATGGTGCTTAGAAAAAAGTAGGGAGAATATAAAATTGAATATTTGTGTACACATCCTCAATGTCTTGTTGTTCAAAATGTTGGAAAGAGGCTGCTGCCTGAGTGTGAAGCAGAAAGTCCAAGCCTGAGCATGTCGATCCTGATAGTGATAACTGCATTCAATGGACTGACTGATGGTGTCAACCACATCATTTCATCAGATTCAGAAGAGGGTTCAGATTTTGAACACTCTGGTATGGAAACAGACTCATTGGATGAAAGCGAGGGCTTTGAGGAGCTTGAAGATGAGGAGCTGTTAGTAAGTCTTTGGTTGCAGGGGGCACAGAAGGCAGAGAAGCTGAAAAGAATCACAGCATACAAGAAATTGCGGTGTGTCATCAGTGAGCATGAGCAGAAGAAGGCTGAATCAAACAGAGCACTTGGATACAATGGGAACTCAGCAAGGACAAAATGGAGAAGTGAAAAAGTGGCTCAAGATAAGAGTAAAGCAGATACAAAGACAAGAAGAATGTAAGTTCAGCTGAGATTTCATCATTGACACAAACAGTGCTAGTGCCACACTTATGTGGTCTTTTTTCTGCCCCATATGGACCATACAAGACCCAACCTCTGTCTCAAGCACAGCACCAATTCTTCCTCAAGCAACTGAGCTTGAAAGGCCCCTGATTCTTGAAAATGGCAATAACAATGAAAATATCTTTGTTGGGTACTTGTCAGATGAGGAATTCACTAATGAAGAGTCAGATTCCAAAGATGTTGATACCAAAGCAATGGCACATCCTGGTCATGGTGGTGGCACTGTTGATACTGAATCAGCACTGGCAGTACCAACTAGTGATGCCATGGCTCAGCTCAGCTCGGCTACAGCATGGCTCAGGCACCTGAGCCGATCAAAACAGCTCTAAGCCACTCTGGGTGGCTCTGAGCCGCTAAGCCAACTTGAGATTGCCCAGTGTCATGGCCTTGCTGTCCTGCTTGTATTTTATGCTTCAGTTATGCTTTTAGCTGTTGAACAAGCTCTGTAGATCATTATTATAAAAGGAATATGTCATACTATTGAGTTTTGCATCGAAGTTATGCTTTTAGCTGTTGAACAAGCTCTGTAGATCATTATTATAAAAGGAATATGTCATACTATTGAGTTTTGCATCGATCAATACTTTTGATGGGAGCATGTGGCTATATTTATCTGCTCGTACCTATTACTAAAGATACTTGTGAGATGGCTCTGGGCAGTGGGGCAGGGTAATATGTATTCAGATTAGTACTAGGTACTTCTATGGACTGTATTCTGATGTTTTTAGAAGGTTTAATGTCACCTACCCCTCTCTAATGTCAGGCAGCAGAGGGCATGGCTTGAGCAGCTCTGGGCGGCTCAGAGCCGTGAGCTGATTTACTGGCTCAGCTGGCCCAAAATAGTGGCTTGGCTCAACGGCTCATGGCTCTGAGCTAGGCTGTTGGCAACACTAGTACCAACTGTCAAATGAGCTTCCAAGTCTCTGCCAGTAGACTTCAATGTTTGTTTAGGCCCTCAGCAAAAGTGAAGGAAGTTGAATGTTTCAGCTTCTGTTGTTTGCCATCATATGAAGGAGGAGTGGTGGCAGGGGCAGAAAAAGGCACTTGATGATATTAAAAAACTTATTGGCTTGAAACACAGACTTTTTGATATGAGGCATGTTGGATTACAAGCATATCATGCAAGAGCAATTCAGGGCTATCTCCAGATGGTGTTGCATAATAGAAAAAGAGTATTGAAGCATCAGAGAGAGCCACTGAGAGTCAGGGTTTTGCAGCAAGATGGGGAGGTCAGCTGGTTTGTCACTGGGCAAAGAAGTGGATCAAGGACCACAAGCTTTATGTTTTATGAAAAGGACAACATGTGAAGGCTTACACACTGCTTAGTGACTCTGCAATTTGTGCCAAGTTGTGTTTATATGTGCATTCAAACAAATGGGCAATAAATCCAGCCAAATTTGCTAAATTCAGTAAAAATAATTTGGTTTCCATGGCTGCAAAGGAGTACCTGCAACACATTGTGAATAAGGAAATGCCTGAGGGTCTGAAAAAATACATGAAGATTGAACTCTTCTCCTGCATCCACTTGAAGATTGGGAAAGACATATTCCTTTGTATAGCATGCTGATGGTTCCATCCAGAAAGTTTTTGCTTTGTTGAACATAAGAAATCACTATATTATGATGGTTATGAATATACAGATGGTGTTCATTATCATCAAAATGTGTTTCTTCCTGCTATGAAAAATATCATCATCATTTGGTAGAGTACATTCCTAGTCCAGATGAGTGTGTCAGTGAGGCAAGAAAATCAAATTGTGTTGAAACTCATTTTGTTGTTTGTGCTTATGATGAGATGACGAGTCAAGCAACTGATGAGAAAGAACAAAGCTGGGTGCTGGATTCTGAACATGCAATAAAGAAAAATGAAATAGAATATGGCATCTACTAAAGCAATGTAATATGCTCAATAATAGAGTGGCTGAAAGAAGCAAGTCAAAACATGGAGTACAGAAAGAATTATAGAACAACAAGATGTTTGTAAAACAGATGCAATTGTTTATAATGTTTACAATAGTATTCAAGGCTGAGCACTGGCAACAGCTTTGTAAAAAAAATATTATAGCCTTTAAGAGAACACATAGTCCTGGTTATCAGGCACTTATTATGGTCAACAATTCACAAGGACACTCAGCATATGCATTTGATATGCTTCTTACATCTCACATGAATCTCCAACCTGGTGGAAAGCAAGCACAACTTCAAGATGATTGGTTCATATACAACAGTAAGAAAGTAATTCATCTTATGATTCTCTCATGCAATCATGCAGAATTTCTGGATCAACCAAAGGGAATCAGAGCAGTTCTTGTTAAACATGATTTATAGATTGTGGGACTTGTCACAAACTGCAAAAGATGTGGGCCAGAGGCAACTACTTGCTATGCTTAAAGGATTCTGGACCTCCAGGCTGATTTCGCTGAATAATGTTTGCTTGTTCAGAAAGTCATCAAAGCAGCTGGTCACCTTTGCATTTTCCTGCTGAAGTTTCACTGTGTATTGAACTTTATTAAGTTCTTCTGGAGTGCCATAAAGTGTCATCTTCAAGCAAATTGTGATTACACCTTCAAGACTCTTCAGGAGAATATGCCAAAAGTGCTGGCTGCTGTCAAGCTTTTCACAATTTGGAAATGGAAACATCACATGATCCAGTAGATGGAAGCATATTAGTCAGATCTTGGTGCAAAAGTGGCTCAATTTCAGGTCAGAAAGTTTAGTTCAAAGCAGTACAAATCACATAGACATGTTCCAGAGACTGTAGCACATCAATTTGATGCATAGTAGCAAGTTTTGTAAAGTGGTGGCCAAATTTGGTCAACCTCAATTTATATCTCCTACAGTTTCAACTTATTGCTTTAGCCAGTTTGTCCTACTGCTCAAAAGGAACATTTGGCTAAGTAGATAAAAATTCAGATAATTTTTACATGTTCTATTTGGGTTGTACAAAAGTGGCAGTGACTTGATGTTCTGCTTCATAGATCTAAGAATTACTAATTATAATAAATATTTATTATGATTAGTAATCTTTTAACTCACAACATGGGAGGTGGAAAATTTGAATGTAATGCCCAATTTTTTATTCATTTTTAAATCCCATTTATTTTTCTTTGTGGCAGACCACATGTGAGAGATTAAATGTATATGATATTCTGACCTGCTATTTCTCTTCTTCTGCTGAAAGTTTCCTTTGACAACTGCTTGGAGGATGCCCATAGGGTCCTTGAAGCACTGGTGGCACTGAAATAGATTGTGCTGAGTGCATGAGTAAGATAATGCTATTGTTGTATGCCATCCTCTTATCTTCCTGTCTTCCTATTTCTCTCCTCCCCCAGTTCTGATAGATCTCCAAAAGTGTTGTGAAAGCATCCTGTTTCAGCAATATATTTGAAAAGTGCATATAGTGTTTTTGTTAGAAAATGTATAAAAAGAACCCTTATATTTTACTATATTTTATTTTATTTTAAAATATGTAGTTACAGAGCACAGAGGGGCAGAAAGGCAGATGCACAAATATTTGATGTGTAATGACATGATCTGACCACCTGGACTATTTTTGGCAATACATATTTGTGCATACATTATCTCATTGTTGTTTCCTCTCAAATAATGTACAATAGGTGTAACATAGTATATAAACCCAATATGATCCTAAGAGGCATCCCAGTTGTGTTTGTTTTCTTAGAATTCCCACCATAATTTGATGTATAAACCACCTTTGTCAACCAACTTCACTATTTTCAAAACTTCTCTATCAATCTCTGATCTCATGCATCAATGCACATTACTTTTCATATCTTCTTGTAGAGCTTGCACATTGCTCCTACAACAACCAAAGCATGCTGGTGCTGCATGACCCGCTACATTTTTTTTTTCTTTATTTTCAATTTTCTTTTCTTTTGATCCACTTGAAATGTGTAGTGCTTAAGATTGCTTAGTGTTTTAAGGTCCAGTTCGGTCCGGTTTTTCACCCCCAAAAGGGGCAACCGTGGACCGCAACCAGTCCAAACTGTTGCCCAAATTGGTAGGATCGCAACCGAACCAACTAGAACCGGTCCTAGTCGGTTCAGTTGCCACTGGTTTTTCCAGCAATTTCCGGTACATGTTTGAATTTTACTATATATTAAATACAACTAATTCCAACTAATTCCAACACACCCTGCAAGCAGGTGCTCACAGTGGTGGGGGGTCATTCAGAGAGTGAAACAAAGAAAAAAAGAAAAAAGAAAACCCATAAAAAAGACTCGTGTTTCGAGCGAGGGACGGAAAGGGACAGTGGTGGTGGTGGCGAGGAGACAGCCCCTCCATCTCACATTTCGAGCGAGGGAAGGAGAGGGAGGGAGGCGGTGGTGGTGGTGGTGAGGAGACAGTCACTCCGTCTCGCGTTTCGAGCGAGGGAGAGGACAGTGGTGGTGGTGGTGGTGGTGAGGAGACGGCCCCTCCTTCTTGTGTTTTGAGCAAGGAAAGGAGAGGGAGGGAGGTGGCGGCGGTGAGGAGACAGCCCCTCCATCTCGCATTTCAAGCAAGGGACAGAGAGGGGTGGTGGTGAGGAGACAGCCCCCCATTCCACCTTCATGCTGTCATTCGTGATTCCCATCCATTCGCGTTGTGAGTCAGCACCTCCATCACCCCCTATGAGCAGTGGCTCGCAGGCAGGGTGGCAGCACTGTGTGGTGTTGGCTGGTGTTGGCTTTGGCTGGCTTTGGCATTGGCATTGCATTGTGGAAGCATGGGGCCGTGGGTAACATTGTCACCCAAAGGTTAGTATCTAAAAAAGAAGAATATTAGTTAGTAGAAAAGAACGACTTAAGAAAGAAAAAGCATACCTGTGGGCCCAAACGACAACTAGCATCGTTTGGGCCCACTCGTTCATGGGCTTTCTGACATGGGTGCTGTTGTGCATCGTGGGTGGGTGCAGAGTGAGGGTAGAAGCAATGTTGTTGATCATTGGTGGTCATGGGAACTATTTGCCAAAGTGGTGTCACTTTGGTTTTTTTGGCAGCACACATGACCTAAAGTGTCCATGTGCAACCTCAGGCTATATAAACCCTCATCAAACGAACACTTTCCCCCCGGGCTTTGTCCCATTTACATTATTTAATAGTATCAATACCAAAGATTAGTAGTATATATATTAGTTTATTATTTTTAGTGACTGTAATTTGGAGTACATACATAGCAATATATATACTGTGAGAAGACTGGTTGCAACTGATTGCAACTGGTTTTCAAATGGTCTTGATATATTTTTGAAGTTGAGCAACTGGCAACCCAACTGACTCCAATATGGAGCAACTGCAACCAACGGTCTGGTTGCAATCGGTTAGGTTCAGTTCAGTTTCAGTTTTTTTTCCGGTTCAGTCAACCGGACCTTTAAACACTAAGATTGCTAAATGGTCTGGGCATGTCAGCACATTCACAGACATTAGAATTAAAAAAAATGAAGGGGAACAACACTTAAGTATCAAAATACAGTAGGATTGTGCTAATAATGCATATTGATTTTTATAATGCTGCATGTGGTTCATTTATTGGGGAACACAGTATTTGGTAGAAGGAATGTACATGATACACAATTTTGGTATGGAGACTGATACACTTTTAAAACAAAATATGTTCTACCATGAAGTTGCATGAAGCTTGAGGTTTCATGGAAGGATTGATGTTTGTACCACAAACAAAAAAATATTATGGCACCTGATTCCAATACGCCAGATAATTCAGTCATTTTCAAAGTCTGTTTCTTCTTGTAGGTTCCATGTAACAGTGTACAGTGAGCCTGATGCCTCAATGGCGCCTCAAGTGCATATAACCCAGTTTTATAGAGAAGTGAAGGCTACACAAGCATAGAGACAGTGATTAAAGCTAAAAGACTAAGGATTATGTAAGTGAACCTTGTGACCTATAGAGGGGTGAAGGTCACCCACCCCAGGCCGATCTGTTACATTCCAACACCAAACTCCAATCCCTATGAGGTTCTTGATGCAGCATCTAACTCTGGGGCAGAATTTACCACATAGTTTGTTTCACTGGCAGTTGGTGGTGTCATGTTGCAATTCAAGAGAATGTTGCTTGATTTTTGAGGTGTGTTCTTCAGATACAGTTTGTAGTCCTGAGACAACTTGTAACAACAGAGTCATCTTGGGATAGAAACAATGAAACTTTTGATGTGTAATTGCCATCATCATGGTGGTAGTGGGACAGTTAAATATAACGCCAGGAGTACTGGATCTTTTACTTTCAGAGATTGTGAAGGCATGGTTGTTCAAACCAGGCTTCAGGAAGACAACAAAATGGTCAGTGTTTTTGGTGAAGAAGAAATTGGTGTGTTGTGGCTTTGGGATGTATCCTTGTTTAACTATAATGTCATGGATTGCTCTGCCTTTGTGCTTTGGTATGATGATGTTGATTTCATTGGAAAGCCATGCCTGTTCCTCATAGCTGTGCATTAAGCACAACATGAAAGAACCAAAAAAAGTGCCATGATCATTGAGAAGGCCATATGGATTATTTGTTTATGAAAATGAGGTTACATAGGAATGAGCTAAGAGATAGATATTGTCTCTGCCCAGGACTATAGTTGTTGTTCTTTGCTGCAAAGTTTTGTTGTTGAAATTGAAGAAGAACATTACGGTAGCGATTAGACAGTTTCACCCCATGGTCCTGAGAGAAAACGCATCACATGATTGTATTTCAGTCCCAGAGTGGCCTACAGTAACCTACTACTAAAGTAGCAGGAATTTTAGTAAATAGTTGGCATTGCCCTAACAAAAGAACACAACTCTCTACCAGTGCACCCTCTACTGTGTTTCAAAGTATCACCCAATTGCATCAGGGCCTTTTCAGTAGCCGGTTAGGGTGAGGTTAGATTAGGTTAAGCTTCCTAATATGTAAATAGCCAGGATTATGTAATATAACCAGAACCCAAATATTGTTCAGCTGCACAGTTGGGTTATGATGTCACAGAAATGATCAACACAGTGCCTATTGCATCCTCCTGCCTGTCTTTACTCATCATTTATCCATAGTTGCTTCTTTATTCTCTTGTCCTAATAATTCCTCTACAAATGCCCCCTCGAGCTGTCTAGAACACTAACTGTGACTCAATTCTTCTGGATATTCTCATCAAACAATGAAAAAGTGGACTACAGACCAGCAATAGCAACTTCCATACTTCAGCTTGGACAGAGGCTAAGAAGGTCTTAGCTAAAACTGAAATGCATACTGGTGGAGGTCCCAAGTATATCTCAGGTTGCCAGAACCGTTGGGCTGCTGTATGTGCAAATCTTTTTATTCAACTTCTGGCATATATACTGATGCTGTTCATTGTTCCTGTCTAGCTTAAGAAGGACTATGCTTCTGTGAAAAAGCTCAAGGATATGTCATGTTTTGGCTGGGATAACATCACAAAGACAGTCACTGCTCCAACTGAAGTCTGGGACAAACTTCTTGAGGTGAGGTCAAGTAAACTAATGATCTCCTTGCATTATAATTGATTTGAGTTATCCTCCTTTGTCCTCAGAAGCATCCAAACCTTGGAAAGTGGAGGTCAAAGGATTTTCCTTTTTTCGATGATATGGCTGATCTTGTTGATGGTACCTATGCAACAGGAACCAACGTCTACCGTGCTGGCTGTGACTATACACCTGAGAAGTCTGATTCTGGTGGCTCTGATGATGATGGCCCACCACCAACCCAGTCTATTGATTCTACACCAGCCAACCATAATGAGGTGCATATATTCTTGTTAGTAAAATTTGGTATGATATTGAAGTGCTGCATAAAGAGCAACTCCTTCAGTGCCTTTGTTGAGATACCCATCCATACCCCTACCACTACTTCTAGCCACATTCCAACCTTCCTCTCTCGTAAACACCAAGCTGCACAGTCCAACTCTAAGGTGAAGGCTCCAACATCTTCTCACAAGACTGATAGCCAGGCTATTACAAGTGTTGTTGCTGCAATGACCCATCTTGCTAATGTCATAGCAGCCGATACTGTTGTTCCATCTCCAGAATGTAAGTGCAAGGCAATTGAAGTTATTGAGGATGATGGGGATCTTTTGGAAAGTGAGATGAATAAGGTATACAAGATTGTCTGCTGTGACACTGCATTTGCCAATACTGTTCTTGCTATTCACAAAAAGACTGTCCACACATCTTTTATTCACAGTGAAATCTATGACTCAGATTAACTTACATATTCTGTCTTTCAAAATATCATAGTAGATTTATTTTATATATCTATGATTCAGTTACATCTATTTCTCTTTCTGTTAAAATATTTTGATAGTCCTCCCACATTGTCTTCACAATTATATCCCATCTTTTACCTGCACAATTTTTTTCTGCCTGTGAGATATTACCTCCAAGATTTTCTGGATCAATTTCATGTGAAGACTGTGGAACTTGTAAATGGCTGCCTTCAGTGTGGTCATAAGGTGTTGTTGCATTATCGTCTGGATCATGGATACGAATGAAATTGTGTAGTGCAGCCATGGCATAGGGAATTTTAGATTGTGTGTGGATATCATACTCAGGTGCTGCAACCATAAGTCTGAATTGATGCTTGCAGATGCCAAAAATACGTTCAATAACATTTCGAAGGGAGGCATGCTGAAGATTAAAAAGTTCCTGATAGCTGGCTGGTCTAATAAACATTTTAGCAAATTGACAATTAATCACAAGAAATAGTAATGCCTCTGTCCACTCTGTGCCCATTCCTTGAGATGGTATTGTACCCCATGATAGGGCACTAACAACACATTACACAAAGGAAAACCAGCATCTCCAAGATAATATGTTCCAGGTGGTATTTCAAAATCTGTCCTGCATGCATCATCAAATACATGGCCATCAGCTGCACTCCCTTCCCATCCAGAGAAAAGATAACAAAAGAGAAGATTGAACCAGCAAGCAGCAAGGAGATTTGTAGGGATGCGACCTTTCTGACTGCAATACCAGGCCATGTCAATGAAAGCTACAAAAGCATCTAGCAAGAACCCATCAACTGCCCCACAGCAATCCTTGAAAAATGGGTAGAAGCGAGGATTATTTTTGATCTTGTCAGGGATCTCATCTGGAGGGGGGAGAGTGACATATGCACTGTAAAACTCCTTTGAGACAACTATGTTCAGAAGTCAATGAAAGCATTTGTAAGTAGATTCAGAGTTGAATATTCTCCAAGTGGGCAGTCAAATCTGGTAGTCACTCACTTAGAAATTGTATCTCCACTTCGTTGGAACCGTTCTTGCATTTCCTGGTTTCCCAGGCCTGTTCGAGCAATATGCAAGAAGATTGCAAGTTGTTCTTCTGATGTAACATGTTTGGTATTGTGCAGTCCAAACTTGTGTTCTAATTCATGGAGTAATTTCTGGAATACAAAGTGCTGCATTCCAAACTGGCACCGAAAACATGAAGGATGCCCTGTATATTGAAAGACACATAAATCAGATAGTATGTTCAAAAAGAGGATCCAATTGGCTATCTGTCAGAAGCTCATCAAGCCACCTCTGACCTGTGAGAATTGATGTATGCATAGCCTGTTTGTTGGCATGCTGCGATGAATGAACTATTGTTGTTATGGCACCAGCAATAGTAGCCATTTGTAAGAGTGCCTCTTACATCATCACACCATTATCACATGTTATTCCAGTAGTATATAGTCTACACTTCGAGTACTTGTACTGCATCTTATTCTTCCCTCCGAATATACTAAGTTCCTAACATGTTCCTGTCCCCTTGAGTGTTGGAAGCTCCAGCTTCCTTCCACTTTTTTTTTGTTATGAACTTACTATCCACACTCTACTCTCTCACACACTCATTTTCCGAAACCTTGTTGACCCTGAAATCATGCCACGGTCATTTTTTTTCACACCAACACCATCTCGATGCAACACTGAGTCCCACTGTCTGCCACTGCCTCCCTTGACTCACCTTACTCATTCTACCACCCGCCTCTCATTCTCTGCCTCGTCATCTAGCCCCCTGCTCTGTCCAGAGACTTGACCCATTCAACACCATTTTCTCTCAATCCTCGTACCTCGTTTCCCCTCCTCGTTCCCTCTCGAGTCCCTCCCGCAACTTGTTTGGCGCTGTGAGGCATTGTTCGACATCATTTTCTCTCTATTTCGAACCTCCATTTTCTCGCTCCGCTTGCCCACCCTTTGTGCCCTCGCGTTCCCCTCTGGAACCTAGTAATAACGGTGAATGATGACCTCGACCCTCTCCCTGCACCAACCGTCCAACTGGAAACGGCCCACCGCACTGACTCCGGCAACCAGATCACCTTGTCTGCCTGCAAACAGCTGCACAAACTAACAACAATGTCCGTGGCAATCACCCAGCATCATTGTGATCAACGACAATGCCATCTGCTCGAGTCGCCACAGAATAGTCATCTACACTCAGAATGAGCTCGGAACGGCCCCCTGCATCCCCTGGATAAACAAGAACTCCTGGACCACATGAACTCCCCTCGACCACTCAGTCCACCTACCCTGCAAGACTGCCACCTCCAACGGGAAGAGAGCACATCAACTGTCATTCCGCCACCACACTTGACTCCACTCGAATGACTACTTATGACACCAACAGCTAGCATTCTGAGAATCCCCCATTCTGTATCCACTGACGCTGGTAACACCGCCACATCAGTGTTAGCAACGCCGTTGTCAATGACCTCAACAGCCCTGCCACCAGCATCAAAATGGCCAGCCACCACTCGAAAATGCCCCACTCCTACCCCCATTGCACACCCCCCCTGCAACACCACCAGCCCACACCGCACGGCCCAAGCCCCCTTTCTCTCCCCAACTTGCCTCACAGGACCGCGTTCCACACAGTGAGCCCACCATGATGCCTCACGTGTCCACTAGATCCGCCACATCATCATCGATGATGACCGCACCCACACCGCCCCCTTTCATTGCACCCAGAACCCTCGTCTCCCCCACGTCTCTCGTTTTCACCTCTCCTTGGCCCTTCGCCACCTGTCACCCGCCAACATCACCACTAACGACGCTCGCACAGCCCCAGAATCGTTCATCCTCATCATCAGTCGGCGACAACTGGTACCAACACCCACACCAAGAAACAAACACCTAACCCATCTCCCACACATCCTGTCACCTCCAGCTCGTCAGCAACGCCTGATCCAGTACCTACAGCCCTCTAGCAGACTCCCCTGCCCCTCGTGTCATGCCCAGCATCCTGAACCTCCACCACTGCCACTGCCACGACATCGTCAATAACTCCAGGATGAAGGGAGGCCCGCCATCTAACCGCCACGTCACTGCTGGCAAGGCCATCGACTACGGCCACCACCACCGTCACACCCTACTCCCCGTCATTGCCATTCGCCTGCCCACTATCACCCCTGCCCCTGCCCAGTCTGTAACCCCTCGTCTTGCACCCTGAGCCTCCCCGGTTCCACGGCCATGTCACCGCCGTATCCCACAATTGCCACGTCATCATCGATGCGACTGCCAACAATGCCTGCCCCATCCACTCTACCTGGCCCACCATCAGCAAGGATGATACCAGCCACCCAGCCCACCCCCGCCCAACCCCCTAACCGCTTCTGCACACCCTGGACTCCCCTTTTCCCCTGCTGCCAGCCCCCAGCATGTCCAATGACAGCTGTACCAACAATCCCCCAAGCCTGTCCCCACCAAATGCCCCCCGTTACCGTTTTCATACCCCAGCCTTGTCCCTAGCCCCCATGGTGCACACGCCACAACTGCCATGTCAGCGACCACCACGTCCTCCTCCACGCCCATCCTTGTCCATGCCCGTCCTTGCCCATGCACGTACTCATCAATGCCCATCCTTGTCAACCCCTGTCCACATCAGCGTATCTCCATCAACACCCATCATCGTCAATGCCCTGCCATCTTCAACGCCCCATTGTCAACGCCCTGCCCCGTCATCATCAATGTCCTGCCCCATCATTGTCATCGCCCTGCCCCGTCACTGTCACCACCCAGCTGCTGTCAACACCCATTCACCAGCACCCAGTCACCAGCAATGCCCAGTCACCAGCAGTCACCAGTACCCAGTCACCAGCCCCATTCAAGTCACTGCCCCCATCAATGTCCATGACCCTGTCATATCCCCTGCACTGCATGTCCAACTCTGACTCAGTGTTCATATGAACATGTAAAGTTATTTTTGGTTAACCTGACCACATTTACCTTGCCACCTGCCCCCCCCCCCTGGTCATTTTTTTGGAGTATGAGAGAGTGTAAGAGTGCCTCTTACATCATCACACCATTATCACATGCTTTGGTATTATCACATGTTATTCCAGTAGTATATAGTCTACACTTCGAGTACTTGTACTGCATCTTAGTTCTTCCCTCCGAATATACTAAGTTTCTAACATGTTCCTGTCCCCTTGAGTGTTGGAAGCTCCAGCTTCCTTCCACCATTACACTTGATATCTTCTTGTACTTCTGTTTCCTGATTTGATGACTAGACAAGGGCTTATCCTTCCTCTTGGAGGGACTAGCAGTGAGAACCATTGTTGCAAGATGTAGAGACATGATAATCAACAGCTTATATATATTTTGCTGTCACACTACCCAGCAGGAGTGACAACTCAGCTCAACTGATCAGGTTTCAGCGGGTTTCGGAACTCTCCGAAACCTGTTCCCAGCGTACCCTAGCCTAACCTAACCAGTTACTGAAAAGGCCCTCATTGTTTTGCTCGACCACACCACTTACCAATCACCCCTTCCTCTTGACACAAGTCAGAAGTAACTTGTATTTACATAATTTAAATTCCTTTGTAATCTGGCACCAGGCACTGTCTTATATTGTAGTAGCCAGTGTTAGAAGGGCAGTACTCATTTGTAGGACAGCTGCAACCCAACAACCATTTGGACCAGGTTTAGTGTACCTTTTTAGTTTATCAAAAGGCTTTTTTTAGCAGTGTACTTGGAGTTTCCTTGAATTTCCAGTACTGTTAGAAAAGGTAGGACTGGGGAGATGACTGTCTCTGTGCATATAAAATATTAAAGTCTTGTAATATCTTTCTGGGTCCTTCATCATCTTGTCATCATATCTTCAAACCTTAGCCCTTTGTGTAATCATAGACCAGTGCACAGACTTGTTGTTTGGTAGAGTAATGCATCTGTTATTGGGAGTTCTGTACTTGCTTTGGAAAATATAATAAAGACTTTATTCTATTATATCCTATTCAGAGCCTTCTTTGGAGGCATTCTGCAAACACACTCTACCCAAAGAATATACCACTACTAACATAAGCACTAGGTGAGGTCAGCAAGTGCAGGCCAACCCCATAGAGAACTCGGACCTGCCATGTGGAGCAGTGGCCCACTAGCACATGTTCACAGCACTTGGAGTGAACAGTGCTTCTACGAAATCAAAATAGACCTGGCCCTTGTCGGCAACGGTAGCTGTCAAGTATCCCCAATATTGTGGAGGATGTTTTTCAATGTACTCCTGAACTGTTAATAGGACCCCTGACAATAGGTGGGGGGGCCTGATCCCGAAAAAAAAATTCGGGCCATAGAAGTTCGGACAAATTTTTTGAAAATTGGCCATTTTGGTTCGGATAAAACCAGGCCTCGTCGAAAATCCCTGAAATTCGTTCGGACTATTGATCAGGCCCCCAAAATCCAAAAATTCGTTCGGATTCCCCGATCAGGCCTTGAAAATCTGGATTTTTGTTCGGACTGGGCGCCCAGGCTTCCAGAACAGCGAAAAAAAGGTGTATACAGCGTATACAGCTTACATTCGAGTTGTAGAAGTAGTTATATCTACTACGGCCGTATAGTATGTGAAAATCAATTCTTATGAGTCAGCCTGACTACTTTTGGCCTTCGAATTAGCCTGCTTTCGTTTGCGCTGTAGGTCACGGAGAACAAGTAACAGCTTGGGCAGGTGGAGGAGAAGCTCCGAGTAGGCAGCATAAGCAACATTGTCGAGCTGAAGAGTGCGAAGGTCAGGGCTAATGTTTTGAGAGCCAGGAAGACACCGCAAGAATGAGTCGGTTGTAAAATGGTCGAAGGTAAATCCCTGGAGGTGTGCCAACTCCTTATGCACGGCCCGAAACAACGAGTTGAAAGATTGCTCATAGAGCTGTGCCGAAATGTAGGAGATCGCGCCGAGGTTTCGAGTGATACCTTGCCATGAATGTATACCGGATTTGCCACCACCTTGAGAATATAACGCTAGAACTAGTACGTCGCATGAGAATAGTTGGACATGTGTATGTATCGAATGACTTACTCCGAGCAATGACCAGTCGCGACTTGTAGAGCACGATAGCGAATATTCCGGGGGCAAGCATAGGACTCGGCTGGTGGGCAGAGCCACTGACAAGGCCGTCACATAAGTAGTTTGCGATGTTTTGTGGGATATGATTCGCTATGAGTGTCTGAAGTCGACGGCGAATGACCTATTAAGGTGTGAGTGTACTAGTAAATGATATACAAGCAGTCACAACTATACATACCGCTGCCGCCCGCTGACCAGCTGCCAGTTCTGCATTGGCAGAGTTACCCGTCAACATCTCAACCTCATTGTCACTTCTACCTCCAGGTGCCGAGTTGTTTTTCCACCTCGCCTGACACTCAAGCCCAGTTCCTACTGCCTTTTGATGATATTCTCGGAGTACTGCATTCATTGCACGCTTGATTTCCCTCTTGACCACTTCGGACTTTGTCAGCTCAGCACTAGTTTCACTGTCTGCCTCCTCCGATTGACTTCGCATGCGAACGCCTTCAGCTGCGCGTTTGGTCTCGTTTTGCCGTCGAATGTTCACGAGGGGTGAATAGTCGAACGAGGTGGATGTAGCTACAGGTCGATCAAAAGGTCGCGTTTCTTCTGCGGGAATATTGAGTCGAGGCAATTTTGAAACATGGAACATAATATCAGCCGAATCTTCTGCAGCTTGTTCTAGTTCTTCTTCGGGGGAGAGGTCT
>QFEU01005158.1:0-28784 GCA_003316345.1 Tricholoma terreum | reverse complement strand
TATTGTATAGGCAATGCTGCGGGTCCCTTCATGTGGCAGCAACAGTATAAGCCCAGGTAATTATGTGATATCACTACACCTACATGTCTGATGAGTTCATCGCATATAGAAACCATGTACCTTGGATCATCATCGGTGCATGTTATGTGGGCTGTATCGCCTTGAACTTATCGATCCGATGGATTCTCTCTACGGAGAATAAACGTCGTGACCGAGAACCGCCTGACCACACTCACGACCACGTATATCTTGAGAGGATGAACAACGGTGTAATTGAGAAAGTTAAAGTAGACAAGGCATGTTAGGTTTCATTTGCCTTACACTCCTGGTTGACCGTGTATCATCGCAGGCATTCCTTGATTTGACAGATCGCCAGAATCGCGACTTCAGATACGTTTTATAATCGAATGAAGTAGCGCCCGCGTGAACCCCTGCACCACACACGGGCCAACGTATCGCGACAATATTTCCAACAATACCAACTCAACCATTCAAGACGTCTGATGCATTCCAACCGCTCATCACCGTTGGTGCGAGGCGCACGCCAGCTGGTAATAGGACAATTCAATACAGAGCCGCGTCGATGATTTTCTCCTAAGTTATGCATTACCTCCTGACTCCCACCGAGTGTGTTTCCATACTTGGACCATTCCCCTGCTCTGCATCATCTCGAGTGATGGTGTGTCGCCTGCAAATGTAGTCAGTGATTAGGGTTCTAAGGCACTGTTAAACCTCCTGGATAATGATTAGATAGCCTATTCTAAATTTGATGGTTTTTTACCCCACTGACCTATGGTCAATAAAATTTCAAGGAGGTTGGGTTATTACCAAAAAGGTTATTACCTGGGTCAGTCCCAACACTGGACGAGGCTACTACTCATTCAAGTTCATCTTTTTCGGGTCGCCAATGATATCAGTGCCCCCCGCAGAATTGCTTGTATACCTACTTAAAGTCATACGTACATACCGACAAGCACCGTGGGATCACCCGCATTTGAAACTAGCCACGGTCCGCCTGGAACTTGGCGTTTGGGTGCATGCTTGAACAAACGTGCAGCTCTGAGGTACGCTCGGGTCAAATACATATGCTCCCTTATCCCTTATTCAACTTTGACAGGGCGATCAGCCGAACCTGATGCCAGCGCCCTGCTTATATCCGCCAAGCATGCGAAATATTCGTCGAAAACCATGTGTGCTCGTCCAAACTGATCCAGCCAGACTCCCAACGAAAGCTCTTGGACCATACTGATCGTTTACCGACGCACGTTGGATGGAACATAAATTGACATCGTTCTAGTCCCTTGTCACCGTGTCTTCCTTCGATGACAATGAGCTCTCTTCCCCTCTTGGGGGTCGTCCTGTCCCTTTGCGTTTCTATACCGTTTGTGGGCTCGCTTCCTGCGTTCAATGTTGCTGGGATGGCCGGACTCACTGATTCTGTCTCTGTGCAATTGGAGGGAGTGAATTATGTCAACAAGGTCTACTGCCACTGGCTTTCTCATTTCTCTCCCTTACCTCTTTGCTTACAGGGCCTTGTTGGTTTCGGTCTAATTCCATCTGACTTCAAGGAATCAACCGGCGACACCCTAGGGGGCATTGGCAGCGCAATTGATATCAAGCGTGGGACCTGGAGTCAAGGTCAAGATGGCACTTTTTCAGGCACCTTCGTCGTGCAACCAGATCGGGGATTCAATATGTATGTCTACCTGCGTCATACCTAACATATATCTGGATGTTGTCTTAGCGATGGCACCGTCGATTATCAAGCACGTCTTCACGAGATCGATTTCACACTGACTCCCTACTATGACTCCAATAATCTCTCCTTCGCCGACGCACAGAAGACGCTTCAGTTAAAGTACAAGAAAACCACTTTGAGATTCGAGAGGCAAGACAAGAAAACAACCGGATTGGATCCTTTAGCCGTTCGGAAGGCACAACCTGGATTCCCTTTACTCGCCACCCTGGACCCTCAAATGCCCATTGCATCGGCAAGTGAGCCCCGTCTCTCCATCGATGCTGAAGGCCTTGTGTCGAACGGGGACGGCACGTAAGCATTCATTCGGCTTCCTTTTCCGGTGGCGTTATGACATCCCCCCCTAGTTTTTGGATCAGTGACGAATATGGCCCTTATATCTATCGTTTCTCCGCAGATGGGCACCTACTCCAGACGATACAGCCCCCGGACGCATGGCTCCCTCGAGACGAAAATGGTCATCTGAACTTCACATCAGAGAGCGGTCCTACTACAGGGCGAGGGGGAAACCAAGGTACACTTGTTTCTTGACGGTTCCAGTTGCGTGCCTACTCAACCTTTTCCAGGTTTGGAGGGTCTTACTCTTGACCACCAAAATCAGATCTTGTACGCTATGCTTCAGAGTGCTGCCATTCAAGATGGTGGGAGCAGCAAGAGCACTGCACGCTATACCCGCTTGGTCGCCTATAATGTTGCTCTCCCGATAATCCGACCTATTCTGGTAGGCGAGTGGGTTGTTCCTCTTCCGCTGAGCGACAAGGGAAATGCGCTGGGATGCAGCGAGATACATTATCTCCGGAAGGGCTTATTCCTTGCGCTTTCAAGAGATGGAGATGGTCAAGGTGGGGGCGACAATAATTCAAAATATAGGTGAGCATTTCTTTTTCTTCGTGAGTACGATATTGTAAGCTGGAAAAACAGACAGGCGGATTTGTTTTCTGTCAATGCCGCCACCAACATTGCTCGCTCCAAATTCGATAATCCAAACAATCCTATCGCGACAGGTGGTATATTGGATCCCAGCATCAAACCCGCCGAATACGTATCATTCATAAACTATATCGATCCCAAACAAATAGCTCGATTCTCACTTAGGAACAGTGGGTGTCTTTTTTGACTCGCTTAGGAGTGTGATATTCATTGATAAATAAAAATTTAGATGACCCTGCTGACGAAACGCTCCTTGACGCGAAATGGGAGTCGCTTGCCCTGGCGCCAGTAGGAGATCACGATAATCCCGATGACTACTTCCTATTCACTGCGGTCCGTGCTGATTTCATTTGAGATGACACTGAGTCTCACAAACCTCCTAGGCGGATAATGATTTTTTGAGCAGGCATGGAGTCTCGCTAGGTGTCCCCTTTGATGCTGGTTTGGATGCCGATAATCAGTTTTTGGTGTTCCGATTGACCTTGCCCGGTGTTTCGAAAGCTAGTCAGGGCTTCTAGGATTAGGCAGGATCCGCTGCTAGATCCTCTACTTTTTTTTGTTATGACATCCTCCAACTACCGTTCTGACTTGAGCTGGCACTACACTTGGTACACCCCCGTGTCATTCCGTGAGCAAAAAAATGGTACTTGTCTTTGGAAATGTCTTTTTTGTCCTGACGCATCACAGCGAAAAGGACTATATGTTGTGTCTCGACAACTTTATATGTGACCATCAGTATTTGCCACCTCTTCTACTTCAATGGTCATTGCGGCATGATGCTCATTAAGCATCTGCACTGGTGCCAGTTCGAGACCAGCAGGTACGAGCGCTATGTCGCATTCTCTGAGTCTTCCGACATTCAATGACAATCGCGAGAACTTGGATGAGCCTCAAATGCCATGACCTATGTTCCTAAGCTTCTCCCAGTGTTTTCATTCTTGTACCTCCTGCTTAGTAATTCAATCCACGCTTTCAAATAGGAATACAGCACTAAGGTGGGTAGCCTGATTCTGTTCAGAAGCTAATCGATTCAGACCCACTGGCAGATCACTTCGAACTTTGTTGGGTGACCCACTAGTAGTGTTCCCAGTTGCTATTTTCCCACTTCGATTAGAAGGATGTCCTAATGGATACTTGGAAAGTGGCCAGAGGAAACGAAAGTCGGATTATATAATGACCCGGTAAGCGTCAGAGCTTCCGAGATCAGGACATTTGGAATGAAAACGATCTTGAGCGCTGAGAACGAAAGGTATCAATCAGTATGTACGTCTGGTAGTATCCGTAAGACGAAAGCGGAATATTGATTACTACATATATACATCGCGAGCTCGGACTCGGAAGTTTTAGGTCTGGGCGCTTGAGCACCAAAGAGCCTTAACAAGATAAGACGATCGGTCAAGAAAGAGGTGTCCCACGCGGGAAACATTCTGCAGGAATGCCCTGACTGCTACAGACTCGGAGGTCGAGAACTTTCGGATTTTCTTTGTGATGACGGCAGTAGCCCCTGACGCCTCAACGTCACGTCAGGGCCCATTGATGATACAAAGTAGGTACGTCGCCAGAAGTGTGGCTCTACGGGTGTGCAATGCAGTGTCTATCAACCAATGGAAAGCGTGTGCTTCGAGTACGATTACCGTTGACCCGTCCTGTATGGGACAGTTTTTGAAAGGGATCATCACGCGAGAGTACGCTTGTTAGGTTGTCAATGTGAGCTTCGCCAAGATCCGGAAACTACTGCTGGGAACTTGAGCGTGCGGAGAAGCCCGACAGCGATATGAAACAGTGTACTGACTAGCTTTGGTCCGATGATGGAACGGGCATAAAAGAGTGGTGACCTGATCAGAAATGCACCAAGAACATATAGAACGCGGAGTATCATCAGGTAGAATTCGCATAATCTGACACGAAGAAATACCATATCGAAAAGACAGAAAAAACTCAGTTCGACAGCGTGTGAGACAGAACATATCGGGGAATGCTGGTAGGGTTCAAGTTGTATCATGATCGAACTGCAGTAAGGAGAAAAGTCCGTGTCGTAAGACCAAATATTCGGGGGTGGTAGGGGTGGTACTCGGGGTGGGGAAATTGGACATTCAATCCAGGCGGTGGCCGAGAACGTAGATCTCATGGCAACGGTTACGTCATTCCTCGATCTCGGAGGATATAACTGAGGAGGGAAATCTCAATGGTCGCCAAAGGCTTTCCAAAAGAATCCTGACATTGATGCTAGTGAAGCGAGCCAAAAGAGTTGGACTTACATAAGCGGAAGGCTCCAGGAGCCCGTGAGCCGTGAGCCGCGCTGTATGCAGTGCATTTGGTGAAACCTCGTGTCCATTAACATATAGGAATTCGAAGCCAGAATACCGTTAGATAACAGAGAGACAGCCCATTCGGCTCAGTGTAACCAGAATGAAAAGTGGGACCATGACAAACATTCTGCAGACTTCCCCATTTTTCTGTTGTTGAGAAGAAGCCACGATGGACTCCTAACATATGAACGGGGAAAAGAACAGTCCGGCATGTGCCAGGACAACCCCATGATAAGATCAAGATATAGGGAAGGATATATAGCGGTTCGCTAATCCTGAAGGGGCACTAGGCGTCGGGGACTTCTCGGAGGACGCCCTAGTCCAGGTACCGTTCAAGATACAAGTCAAAACGGCATAAAATCGCCGTCCATGCCTGGCGCTAGAAAGTGTGACACCCAGGTAGAGTTGCAGTTGCGGTAATGCTTCTGACCGGGAATTCGAAGGTTTGGTATCATGAGGTACTTCATATGTTGTCGCAGGCAAAAATTCGGAGTAACGAGTAGTCAGTTCACGATCAAATTCCCACGGACGCGCCACGCCTATTGAGCCATTACGCGGCCTCAATACATCTGTGCTATATACTCACCCCTCCTTCATTCCCTCGCTCTCTAGCTTCACTTCCTTGCGTGATGAATCCACAACAGCGACAGTTCAATCCATACTCTTCCAACGGTGGTACCATACTAGCGATCGCAGGTGCGGACTTCAGCGTCATCGCCGGTGATACCAGGCAGAGCGAAGGATACAGCATCCAAACGCGCTATGCCCCAAAAGTGTTCAGATTGTGAGTCATTGGTGCTCTTATTTGATTCAAAAAAGGTTTACAGTTCGGCATACCACAGGACGGATAGAGCGGTGCTTGCGGTGAATGGATTTGCGGCGGATGGTAATATGTTCGTGAAGAAGGTGAAGCAACGGCTAGAGGTAAATACTTCTGCTTAGCCCTTTGATTCATCTCACCCCTAGTTTTGATCGCAGTGGTACCGTCATGCTCATGCAAAGGATATGCCCCTCCGAGCTATTGCACGTCTCATTCAAACGATGCTCTATGCTCGCAGATTCTTCCCGTACTATGTCTATAACATTCTCAGTGGGATCGAGGAAGATGGTACGTTACTCTGACTACTTTTGGGACACGATGGTCTGGACTTCGTCCTCCAAACGTCCTCTCCTTCAACTGACGGGCGTGCTTATTTCAATGTTCCTTCTATCTAGATACTGGCGCGGTGTACTCTTTTGATCCCGTTGGCTCGTATGAACGTGAGGCATGTCGTGCGGCAGGCGCAGCACAGTCACTCGTACAGCCCTTCCTAGACAACCAGGTGAGTTTGAGCGCTGAACGCTGTGTCCTGTTCGTCACTGCTAGACACTTCTGCCACCGATCACCCCCCCACGTCCTCATGCCATGCCTCTTATTTTCCATTGTCTGGTATCTGACATTGGCTATTTGCGTTCTAGATCTATTTCAAGAATCAAACACCCGCCCCAGGAACAACGCACCCCGCTCATCTGCCTCTGTCATCCGTACTTTCTCTCGTGATCGATTCGTTCACCAGCGCGACCGAGCGGCACATCGAGGTAAGCAAATTTATTCCGTCATGTGCTTTCCAACGAAGTGTTGTTAAAACGCCCAACAGGTAGGTGATGGTTTGGAAATTTACGTCGTCCTGGCGAAGGGCAGTACATCATATCAAGGTCTAGAAAATGTGGGGGCCCAGGAGATGACTGCAACTACCGGCGGCGAGAGGGTGTTCGTTATAAGACGAGAGTTGAAGAAGGATTGATGAATGGATTGCTCGTATTGTAGAATCATTCCCTTCCTGCAGAATTTGATAAACACCACACCACGTTCACTTGCTGTATCCTCCGATCTTTCCATCTGTCTTGAAAGCTTGAAGCTTGAGACTTTGGGTCGTTTACTACGTCCGGTATTGTGACTCTAAAATGTATTTTTTTTCTTTTTGTGGCGACACATGGTTACCATCATTAAGGTACTTGTCCACAGACAAGCGCACGCTTGAAGATGTTGACTTTCTTGCCGACCTTTTTACTCATCTAATCGTATATTTGCTCTGGTGAGACCACGGTCCACGCGTCATCGAAATCAGAACAAAGCCACGTGCCAAACAACTCCAAATATATTCCACTCTTCCCTCTCGTCGCCGTCGCTCATCGTCGTCGCCACCGTCTTCGCTACCGTCTTCGCCATCCTCGACAGTTCTCGTCTTCCATTCTTTTTTTCCTTGACAAAAACCTGTAAATACAAAGGGTTTTGTGCCCAGGAACCTAGAAATCCATCCCGGAACAAGATGATCATCGCACCGCTCATCTGGCTGGTGTTAGCGTCCTTAGCACCCTCCGTGCTTACGCAGGATATTGTATATGATTCTATACACAATGCTACCCCCATTACCGGCACATGGAGCTCTGGGAGTAAGGCCGTAGAGACAGGAGCAGTGAGTTCTCGTACTACTTCAGCGTGTTGTTGAGGAATTTCTGACTATGATCTCCTCCTTGCAAGGGCTTTGCAAACCCCGCCAATATGTCCTTTACCTACCCAAAAGTAACGGGCATTTCATATTCCTTGTGAGTCGCGACCGTCCAACTAGAGATGAACCAGAGACCGATCCATCCTGAAACAGCACCGACGATGGGTTTTACGAGATTGCACGATATAGATTTACTGGAAACGGTAATCATATCTTGTGATTTTTTCCATCCCGAGTTTCGCTTAATTGTGTGTTTATCAGGCTCACAACCAACGTGTATAACTGGCGTCATTGGCTGGGTTCATGGAACGTTTGAGCTAAATGGTAATGGCTCAATCACCATGACGCCCATGGGAGACGGTTATCAGCAGGTTCAAGACCCATGTGCCGCCGTTTCGAATTTCGTGGAAAATTACAACCTCACAGAATCTTATGCGCAATGGCGCATTTTCATGGATCCAACTTACGGACCTAAACTACATCTATTCCAATACGACGGCTCTCCTCTCGCACCTCAGTTCCAGCTCTCAAAGACACCGAATATGCTACCGACGCAGCCACTGCGGAATGTCACTCCCGCTACAGGTTCTTTAGCGGTCTCGTTTCTCGGGGTTTCTAATAGTGCTCCCGATGCAAGTCGCTGGACAACAGCTGTCGTAGGCGCTGCAGGATTAGTGGTTCTGGGCGTGGCATCAGTCGTGATATAAGATCACCTTTTGCTTTCTGCGTGGTGTTGTCGTCGATGAGGGAGTTTATCGCCTGATTAGATCCGCTAAGTTATCACTTGCATATCCCTCTATCCCTCTATCCCAACCACATCATGCATATATTTTACCGTCCTCCTACCATCCGTAAAATACGCATGATTACTATTAGCCTGGGATACCCTACTCATTCTTGAACAATTACAGACTTTGCGTAGTTCCAGCCAACCCCGCAGTTCCACTCGTTTGTGAAAGGATTATATCTTCATAGTGCCCGTAGATCGGTACTTATTCACGAATGCAACCATGTGAACATGTGAGTGTGACGCGTGATGCAGAGTCCAAATAGTCACATACAGAAAAACCGTTCTTCCTCGAACCAAACCACTCACTTTCCAAATTTTTGTCGTTCGGTGACCGCAAGTGGCACTCCAGATCTCTCCCTTTACAAGTTCCTTGTATCCTTGTGAGTCTTTTCTACTTTGGAATTGCTGTTTTGAGCTAATTTCCCTCAGTGATATGATCATTTGATTCTTTCCTCTCCCATTACCCACCCAGCGGCTGATTCTGGTTCAGTTGCGTTCCTTTCACTGCCTTCTTTCCAGTTCTTTGACCGCTTAATATGAGGATCAAGGTAAGCTTTACCATCATGTTTTCTTACCTTTCTTTCCAAGTTTGAGATGAAACCAATTACGGATGTAAAAGAGTCTCATCAGGGCTCGTCTGTCCGAGAGCGCAAAACCCCATGTGGATCACTCCGTTGCCTTCCTTCTGACATAACTTTTTTTCCCTCTGTTTTTTCCTTCCAATACTCGCGATGGCTGACCAAAACCTTGTGAACGTCGTACTCATCCAGGTGTAATTAATTGCAACACGATGATCCCGTTCCAGTATCGGATCTTGTACATTCTCGATTGCAAGGTGGGTCACCTGCACCATACCATTTTTCTGCAGCACGATGAAATTATTACGGATGTAAAAAGTCTCAGGACTCACATTTCCGAGAGCGCATAAACCCCATGTGGATTATTCCGTTGCCTTCCTTCTGATCCTTCCTATATACTCTGTTTTTTTGTCTGTTTTTTTTTTTTTTTCATCTGACGCTTACTGCCACCGTACCAGATTTTCGTATCCTGATATTCCGAAGTATCGTACCTCAAACGGTCACGCGCACAGGTCCGTCCGTAGGTTGAGTGTTTTGGATTGACTTCCGATCCACAGGGTCATTGCAGCCACATCGACAGAGGTTGTCCCCTTACTTCCACGCTTTCGGGTGCTATGATGTCTATCGTTGTTTCTCCCACGTAGGTATCATTCGCTCAGTCGTGTTTATGAAGATGTAGAGCTTCCGACTATTCGGCCATCTTCATCTGGGCTATTTCCAATGACTGGTCATCATGTCTGGCTTTTGTAATGAAAATTGTGACTCTGAACCAATAAACTTTTTTTGCCAGAGTTCGTGCTCTCTTGATCAAATGTAAATGAGTTGCCTTCCCGCGATACACAGACGGTATATCCGCTGGCAGTGGTCATCCGTAATATTAAGAATACTCGAAATTACGAATCGTAACTAGACTCAGACCCGCCACAATAAGAGTACCAGCTGTAGTAAGGCAGAGAAATCATTTTCTGTACAGGGCTGGCAACCATCATGCATGATGCATCAGGGGTGTAGATATTGTTGGCATTCGGACGGACCTATCGCGTACGTACAGAGTTCTCTATCTCATGCTTGTTTCGATGCATATGCGGCGATATGCGTAAGCCTGCTACCTGCACCATGGTCGCTGAGTTTAGCCACCCAGTGCAGCGGGACGATATCCCATACTATTAGCCGCCGTCCCTGGAAGATGATACCCTGATGAGTGCCCTGTGAAGAAGTGAGAGTGAGAGTTAGGTGATGGCATGGTGGAACTTCTGACATTGACATGCTGACCTGTGATTTGTTATCCCACCAGTTTCAGTGGGCAAAAATAACCTAGGCTTGCCAGAAGTTACGAAATGGGGTTGTCTCCGGCATACAGCGAGACGACAACTTGAAGTGATGGAAATAGAATTATCTATATCACCTTTGAGAATTGACGAAAGCATCGACCGCAGGGTTGGATCCGAATATCTGACAAGTAGCCCAGAGAAGGCTCAGTGGGGTTACGCAACCTATAGGAAGACACCGTGATAGCAGGACTCGAAGATGAGAACGAAGTGATCAGAGCAACTTCATGACGGGCTATGCCGAAACCCTGACTGACCCAAATTGTGGCTGTTTCAACAGTGGACATGGATGTCCTAGCGCGGACTTTCCGAGAATTCACAGGATAGATGGGCCGGTGATCGCGTAAGGAAAGGCTTAAATTGCCATCGGCAAGTCCGATAGCCTGTGTCACGGCCTATTAACGTTCGAGAGATGCTGATAAATCATATGCAACGCTCAGTGGACATAGTGAGGATAGTTCTTCAAGTTTACATTCACTGCGGAGGACATGATCCGGGCTTGCCCTCCGTGAAAGATACGATTGTTGGTCCGCCTATCGGCCTTGCCGCAATGGGAATCTGCCAGGGGAAGGGCTTGGAGAATTCCGTATGACGCACTTAGCTTTCCGACCGCCGCACCCACTTCGATATCTTGACTTGCCTGAGGTGCACTAAACGACGTCACCGCATGATATATTTAGATGATTCCAGGATTTGGGGTGCCCAGCTATGATCCACTTGGAGACCAGAAATAGCACTCGGCATACGCGCAATCGTCTAATGAAATTGTTGTACATGAGTAATTGCAGGAACCTTAGGGAGACGGAATAGGTGAAAAGTAACAGCGGAACAACAGACTGCGAATTTGAAGAATTTAAGCGTAGTCGCTCTCTTCGTTAGTTGTGAAGCGCTCGAGCACCTCATCGGGCAAGCAGCTATCCTGGTTGCTTCTCTGGAAAACCTTCAGTACCCCTCCTTGACAAACCAGACTAAGTCGTCCTCGTTCTCCATGTTTGATTACGAGCTGCTTGATAATGTCCAACAAACGCCTCAACTGTTTGAGATCAGGCTGGATCGAGGTGGCGACCCGATCGAGCTCTGGGGACTGCAGTCTCCGCTTGTTAACTCGCAAGAATTGGCCACGCTGATGGACGGCAAGAAAGTGATGTGGTGTTTGCGAAAGGAAGAGCTGAGGATATGATTCCTTCCAGTCATATTGAGCCTCTCGATATACGGAACGAGTGGTCATCTCGATGATCGCAGACTGAGGTACAGGCGCGCCGCCGCTAAGAACTGTAATTTTCGTTGCGCTAGTGGAGCCTCCAACAGTGGACTTGACAGGTGAATCAGTGCCAGGAGTATGAAGATTGATGCTGGAGAAGGCACCCAGAAGGTCATCGACCGTGGTTGACGCCGACTGCGCAGGGCCGCTTGGAACCGACACGCCAATAGAGGGCGCATAGGCGTCGACTTCGAAACGAACAATCATGTTTAGCCCATTAAGATCCTGCCAGGATTAAATATCAGCTCAAGTATATACACATACGGAGATAGAGCATCCTCACGTAGCGCACGATGCGATGATGGCCTGTGCTATGTTCACATCCTGATGTTGGACGTGTCGATGCCGTCTCAAAGTTGAATCCGTAAGTGTTACCATCCATCTGCTCTTTTGTGCGCTTCTCCCAGCGATTGAAAAGAACTGTTCGTTCCCCCGCAAGCTGCATATCAATTCTGAAGTCTTTCGAAGCCGTCCCGCTAATCCATCTGAGAAGCTTTCTGAGTCCATTCCGATCTGTGACGAAATCAACAGATGACCAATCGAATGCTTTTCCGTCTGCCTCAGCCGTGCGCTCTACCGCAGTAAACAATGGAAGAAGGACAGCAGATGGGCAACGAAACCCATTCTGGTCGCAGAATGAGACTCCATCATCCGCATGAACCTGGTACGGCGTGGGCTTATCTAACCACTCCCTCGGGGATCCTACGGCCGGTGAATTCATGAGCAGATGCCACAGACTTCCGGACAGATACTTACCGGGAACAATGATAGTCGGAGATGTACTATCCGTCCAGTTGTACGAACCAACATACTCAAGGTTACTGATTTCGACTTTTTTATCAACAGGACGGACCCCTGGTTTAGAAACAGTCTGCAATGGCGTCAGTAATAGTTCCTGCATGATATCACGGTCGGGGGGGAGAGATAGTTTGGTTGAAAAGGCGGTAGGCGATCTTGCCCAACCGTGACGAGGGAGCCTCCCGCCGCGTAGGTGGTGCGATGAACTGGACATAGCGAGGGTTTACGCTACACTGACAGGCAGATGGGCAGATCTGTATCTGACGCCTGGCATATAAGTGGAAGATTCTACAGCTTTGCGCAGTTCCCCACGCTTGAGGTCGGCATTGCATGGTGACATTTTCCTTTGGTTCGCGTCAATTAAGGTTGGCATCCTCCATCACGCTGCACCACGCCACTGCTCATGTGCGCAGGCTTGTGTACCCACAGATAAGAAGAACCGTCACGTAAGTATTAAAGTATGCCGAGAGCCCCGGAGTGCTTCACGCCTGGGTGCTGCCAGCACACATGATAGAGCGTCTAGATTGCGAGGATAAGTTGACAAGACCCATTGAGGATTTGTGGGCGCAGATAGGCGGATGTGGATGATCGATGATCGATGACTCGGAGGAACGTAGTGACAAATCCGAGCCTTCCTAGCACAGCCACGTCCATCCATCAATTGATTACTGCCAACTCTCCAAGATAGATCCAGTATACTCAGACTGATCCAAGCCCTCACACAGCTACGGATAGTCATGAGTATGTTCATCAACACCATGCTCAATACCAAAACTAAACTCTTGCTCCCTAGATGCAGAGACACTTGACGGACGTTTGCTGTTTGCTATTCCCAAGAAGGGTACGCGTCTTTGCCGTCCTTACGTTCGATCCTGACTTTGACCCAGGCAGGCTATACGATAAATGCATAACCCTCCTTGCAGGTCAGGTTTAGTAATGCCGATCTTCGACAAGCCACCTTAATCAGGCCGCAGGTGCCGATATTCAGTTCCAGAGACATAACAGATTAGACGTCTGCCTAGTGCTAAACCATCACATTGCTCTGTTGGTCCTCGAGAATTATCATCCTGACATCCGTCTGATTTGTTTCTTCAGTGTCTTCCTGCCCGCTGCTGATATCCCATCTTTTGTCGGCAAAGGTGATGTCGATCTGGGGATCACAGGACACGATGTAGTTCTTGAGTCAGAAATGCAAGGCTTCGTCACTGAGGTTCTACGACTGGGTTTCGGAAAATGCTCACTCCAGGTTCAAGTTCCCGAAGCAAGCCCGATTAAGACGCCAGAGGATTTGGCCGGAAAACGTGTCGTGTCCAGTTTTCAGGTCTTGTCCACCGATTACTTCAATAAAGTGGACGATAGACTTCAGCTCGTGGGGGAACAGCGGACCAAGATAGAATATGTCGGTGGGAGTGTAGAAGCAGCCTGTTCACTCGGGCTTGCTGATGGAATTGGTGAGTGGCGATTCAACATCTGCCACCAAGATTTCCTGACTATCACAATGGATTCAGTTGATCTCGTTGGCACGCTAGGCTTGATTGTTTGCTTAAGCTTTCTCTCTGACCCATGTTTTCAGAATCCGGAGAAACAATGCGTGCTGCTGGCTTGCACGCTATCGCAGATGTTTTGAAAACGGAAGCTGTACTGATCAAATCGAATCCTCCGAAACACCCACATCTGACGCCCCTTATTGATATGCTAACAAGCCGTATTGCGGGTGTCATCGCCGCCAACAAATACGTAGTCTGTCAATATAACGTTCCTCGAGACAAGCTCCTCGCCGCAACGGCGATCACTCCTGGTAGAAGGGCACCCACAATAAGCCCCCTTGAAGAGGACAATTGGGTTGCGGTCAGCAGCATGGTCGAAAAGAGGAAGATCGCCTCAATCATGGATGAGCTAGTGAAGGTTGGAGCTGAGGATGTGCTAGTTTTCAACCTTGACAACTGTAGAGTGTAGACCTAGAGATGTAGATAAATCTGTATAGAATATCGTAGAGTTGACTCCGTTGTAACCTCGTACGACTTCGCTTCTATTATCATGGTAGGGATAGTAGAATCTCCACAACGTCAAGGGTGCTAGATTGATCAAATAGACTCTCAGTCCGCTTGTCGAACCTATTTCATCGATCGAATTGGAACGATGATGGAGGTCACGAACCATATCCCTCGAATGCCGCACTCGTAACACGCTCGCTTGTCCTAGATGTCCTGGATGGAACAGAGGGCACTAGACTCCAACCCTGGGCAGCTTGTGAGAAACTCAGGAGGCTGCCAGAATGAGTCAAGAAAACTGTAGCGCCACCAGTGCATACAAGTCGTATTTCCTAGGACGGGGGAAATGTTTGTCTGCTACTCTCCTAAGGCTAGGGTTTGCCTACACTGCGATATTTCAGCTCCTTTTCTCGATCTCGACGACGGGGGTCGATTGCTACAGCACACGTAGGCTGATATCGAGCCTGAGTCAGGTCGGGTAAGGAGGAAACATTGCTAGCTGCGCAAGAAGCACCCTGGGCCCGCCAGCCCAGTTACACATCGATACATCATCCTCGGCGCACGGAAGGCCGTACGTGAGGTGCCGGAAGATAATTTTAAGTTGAAAGCTGTTGCTTAGGCCCGAGTGGAGTAACTGTGCGGCGAACGATATCGCACTGGATAGCGTCAAGCAGTGCATAGCGTATACTCCGAGTATGCGGGCCAACGAGGATCCAATCCATCAGAGGGAAAGAATCAACTTGAACTAGTTCCCTCGAGAAGATAAGTCTTCCCACCGCGGAGCCTCAGCAAATCAGATAAAGAACGGATGTGTATGCCTGGAGATCTATGAAGTGGTATTACCCTGAGTGTCCGATCAATACTATGTAATATACCAAAGCCTATCCTCACCGCTTCACTCACTGGCAGTAGCGCGCCTTACAGGCGTCCGCTGGTCCCAAGCGTCATGGCTACCTATACCTCTGACACGTTTAAACCGCTCTTAAAAAGGCTGATCCAGACTCCAGAGTATTTCAGCTCAAATGATCTGAGAGTGGCGTTGAACCATCTCTTCACCCCGAACGCTCTGCATCCAGCTCAGATTGGTGCCTTCTTGACGGCTCTGCATATCCATCGTGTCGAGAGACGGCCAGACTCTCTTGCGGCAGCAGCAGATGTTCTACGACAGAGGGCGCTGAAGGCTACTGTTGAACATCCGAGTGATTTCGTAGTCGATATTGTTGGAACTGGTGGAGATGGATATAATTTATTCAACGTCAGTACGACTGCAGCCGTTGTTGCTGCTGGCGCAGGTGCGCGTGTTATCAAGGTGATGAGATCTTATCTTCCCTACATCTAATCACTGAGCTTTCCTATTCCTTTTCTTTTTCAGCATGGTAGTCGAGCTTCTACATCGCCCTCGGGAGCGGCTGATCTCCTGGAAGCTCTCGATTGTGTTTTCACTCCGCCGACAGCAGGCACTCCAGTGGCTATTCATCGCGCTCCCTTCACATTTATCATGGCACCGCACTATCACCCTTCCCTAGCGTTTATCGCACCATATCGGAAAGCACTTCCATTTCGCACCATGTTCAACGTTTTGGGACCCTTGATTAATCCTGCGCGCCCGCGTGGTATGGTGCTCGGCGTTGCGGACCGTGAAATTGGCCACACATTCGCGCAATCGGTTCGCGATGGTGGCGTCGAGCGTGCATTAGTGGTGTGTGGTTACGAAGGTCTAGATGAAATCAGTTGCGCAGGGCCTACGTGGGCATGGGAGCTCAAGGACGGAAATATTACAGAAAAGACCCTTCACCCAGAACTGTTCGGGCTCGAAGTGCACCCTCTCGCCTCTGTTGCAAGCGGAAGTCCTGCAGACAACGCTACAACGTTCAAAAAATTGCTCACATCAGGAGAACAAATTCCGAAGGAACTGACGCCTGTTCTTCATTTTGTGCTGATGAACGCATCTGCACTACTTATGGTGGCTGGGTTGGCAGATGATTATGTTCAGGGCACAAAAATGGCTATGGAAAGTATCGCTTCTGGGACAGCTTGGAAAGCTTTGGAGAGTTTCCGTGACGCAGGAACACAAGAATTGCCAAGTACATAAACTAAGAGTTAAGAGTTATCCTTTCATCTCAGTATTAATTCAGATTTTGAAGAGGTTAGGAAATAGACTTGGAAAGAATTGCCATTGATAACTTCCTACTAGTTTGACAATCAGTAGTTATGGCAAAGGAGTCATGGCCTGGGTTATTTGATTTGTGTCACTGGGCCCAATCCATAAACTCAAGTTCACAGATTGAGATCCAGAATGTGGAAGATCTGCGCCGAGGCCCAGACCGACCAATGCCACACCAGAGGTCATTTGACCTGTGGAGTAGCCTCATGAGCCCTTTCTGAAGATATGAGCTCTCCGACAATAAATATTGGGTGGGGCAACATACAGAAACCCTGCCCATAGAACTGCCCATGGGAGGAACTCTCAGCATCTAACAACATGCCATACAGAAGAGCACATAGCATGCCAGCACACAATACAATCAAGTGATGAGATGGATAAAACTGGTCACATTAGCATTGGAGGGTAATTCGACAAATGGCTGATACTCACCCACTTCCCAACACCAACATCGATACTGTGATGTGCTGCACACAAATCCAGCTAAAGGGACATATCAGCAACATATGTGGAAGAGCATAAACAAATACGAACCAACGCTGGCGCACGCAACGGACAAGTTGGGGAATCGCTCCGAAGAACGTGAGAGAAAGGCTATAATGTTTTAAACTCGTACATGAGGGCAGGTAGCGGCAATGACCGAGCACTGAGCAATTGTTGAGTTGCAACGCCCTTGGTAAACAAGCATCTACATACTCATGACATCGACATTCCAACAGGCTCAGGCAGAAGGATTATGTCTTCGGTATCCAGAGAATCTCGGTCTTCATAGAGATATAACCTATGAGTCTGCCGTCAACATGCTCCTCAGAGCCATGTCAATGGCTCAAACGGTTCCTTTCGCGTGGGGTTTCTTGGATAAACCACCCGGTTCGTTTGGCATTAATTGAATCGTGTAGGTTGAATGACTTGCCCTACAGAAGGACAAATTTTTCTGTTATTTCTGCCACCTCAATCACCATTCCCAATCGATGGAATCCGATTTCAGGATCAGGAAGTTAAATATACAATCCCCATTGGAAATACCCGTGTAAGTAGTCCTGGATACTGGACAATGCTTAGAGTCGTAGCTGATGTCAGAACGGTAGGAGCTGGAAGTCCACGAAACGAAATACGGCTTTGTCCCTGGTTCAGATCCGAATGCTTGGCGGTGTAGAAGGCGCTATCGCTTAAGCAAAGGCGGTCATCCTTCCCTCTTCCTTGTGCACTACACGCAAGGTCCGCAGACTCGTAAGCCAGAAAATACATCTCTTTGTTCCTGTTTCGACCTGATTCCTTGTGCAGAGATTTTGCCGGCATTGAACCAACCCGTGCGTACATACCCCCTACGCGTCGTCAACGAGCCGTCGGTGTATATTTCTGGCGACAAAATGGGGCAGAAGGTCTATCCACCGAGTTCCGGCGTTATGCATGGCGTGCCGCCTCCCGTTCCACCCATGCAGCAGCAGCCCGGCATGCAGATGAACTTCAGCCAACAGCAAGCCATGGTGGCTCAGCAGAATAGCAATATGGAAATGTTAGAGCGTAGGCGAGAACAGGAGCGTGTAAGGAATCAGAGCAATACTACAGGTGTGGTAAGTGCAGATGTTGATCCTCGTTCGTTCTGCTCCGATGTCTTTATAGCGTCCACCACGTTTAGAAGATGACGATTCTAGTGGTATGCCTGCTCTCTGCGATTATTTTCATTCCCATGACTGCCATCATCAATACAGACGAGACTGATCAATTATCTGTCCGAACCCTCTCCCTCAATCGCTATAAGCGGAATCACGATTCAATGAATGAGGTATTCAAACGTGCAGCATTTGGTGTGTACAACTGTTCTTCAGATTCATTTCCCCTCTAATCCACGTTTAAGGAGACAAAAATTCACAACCTCGACCAAGTCCATATCATATATTCGACAAGTCTGAACTAGAGGATAAAGCGGTACGTTGCGACATGATTGTTTACACTTTTTGACCATTGAGCCTTTCCAAGGCGAAACTCCAAGTCGAAATTAGTGCTTTGAGACTAAAAAGTGAGGAAATGAGAGTTGCGCGATCGAGAAGAGAACAAGTGTCTATTGTGCCTCACACCCAAGCTCTGATGGAGGGGACTGGAGAGCCCATTGTAGTATAAACGTCCATTTTTCCATTTTTCTTGTGGTTTTGGTACAGACACAACTAGGTATCACTAATAGTTTAAGCTAATGTTACAAACAGAACCACTGGTGTGGGGAGTAAGTCATACAGTATCAATGTGGGTGAGTGGGGATGACCAGATAAAAATTATCACAAGTACCTTATGATGATATAAGACGACAGCGTGGAAGGGTATACCACGAGAATAAATAGCCAGTGATACAGTTGCAGATGAGGGGAAAAGAACAAAAAAATCATCAGCAGTTTAGTAGATGCACCTCGGTTGGATTAAACCACTTGTGGCCTTCGATCTTGAATCGCGAATCAAGCACGACAAAATTCGACCGCCTGGTGAAGATATGACTTTTCACCATTCTGCCCATATTCAACACTTCTGCTCCTGGACAATGTAGATGTCGGTTTCGGGGCAGCCAAAAAGTTTTCTCCGCCCGATGTTTTCGGACCACTGCGGCTGCGAGCAGATGGTACGAATATGCCCAGGCTGTTCCCACTCGACGCTGGCCAAGTCGCATGAGATGACGGGGGCGAGCTCCCAAACCTCTTTTCTTCGGAAGCAGAATGACTGCGCGAGTTTCGGTGTATGTCCGAATGACGCTGGCTCCGCCAAGGAGCGGAACCAGATCGTTTACCAGGCGATCTTTGCTCAGTCCAATCTGCCATCTCATCAAGAGCGGTGTCATCAACTCCTGGAGAGTACAATCGGTCAGGGCGTACACCGCGGGTATGTATTTTGCGTCCCCTCGATGCCTCGGGTTCAAAGTCGTCTGAACGAGCTTTACCCATCTCTACGGACACAGAGAGCCGGCTATCCGTTGGCGTAGCGGGCGCTGGGCTAGGAGACCGAGATGGTGAACCGCCACGCGGCCATCTAGGCCTACGGCCACGTCGGTAGGGTGACACTACCAGTGCGGAGTCGTTAAACGGTGAGCTGTCAGATGAGGGGCCCGAACTGATGCCATCACCAAGAATGGCAGTGTTGAGGGCTGATAGTGAGGGAGTGTGTGGTGGAGAATGCCGCGAGATGCTGCGCCCAAGTATGCTCCCTTTTGAGGAAGATCGACCGGGGGTCATTGGCGCTCGTGATAGGGAACGCTGGACACGGGAGGTCGACCGATGCGAGGCGACCTCAAGTGACGGCCTGCTCCGCTTATCTTGTTGCCATTCGGGATTTTCTGGAAAAGTAGGGTCGGGTTGACGTGAACGGGAGGGTGAAGAAGATGCCAATGATGAATGACATGACTCAAACTCATCGTCCGATTCAGCAGGCGTTACATCGTCACCTTCGCTTCCCCATCCAATACCCCACGCCACTTCATCAACCATGGATATAGTCCACCGATTGGCTACGGACCGATCGAGACAGCCTTGAAGAACGCGTTCCGCACCATGGCCAATACCTGGAGGAACGTCATAAACACCTACATAAAGATAATGTAAATAGTTGTATAATGTACTATATACCACTTACCGCTCAAGATCTTCATTTGTAGTCGAGGCTCAAACGAATCCATGAATGGTAGATGTCCCGTTAAAAGGGTGTACAACGAAACGCCGAGTGCCCAAATATCTTGAGATGGGTGGGGGTGAAGGGAGCCTAGTGTCTGCGGTAGAAGTAGCTCTGGTGCCGCATAAGGGAGTGAGCCAAGGCAGAATACTGGGGCGGTTGATGAAGGATGAGTCGAGTTCGTGGAATTGCGGTGACGTGTAGTACTATGACGCGCCAATTGAACATGAAGACTAGCTCTCGGTTTTCGTGAGGAAGGTACAGCAAGTGATACAGCTCGATGGACTGTAGTACCACCTTCTTGTGCCTGCTCTTGTGACAAGTCATCCTCCTCTTCATCGACTTCACCTACTTTCCTAGTCATGCCAAAATCACCTATTCTGCATACACCCATTTCGTCCACGAGCACATTCTCTAGTTTGATGTCCCTATGGACGTACAACGCAATTTCATGCAGATATCGCAACCCTCTCACAACCTGCCTAAACATCATCCCAGCATCGTCCTGTGGTAATGCCGGGCGACCATCTCTCTTGAGGATGTCGAACAATGATCCGGCAGGGCATAAGAGAGTGAAGAAATAATGGGCATGAGCTGTGTGCTCAACGGAAAAGAGTGGCAGTATGTGTTCATGACTGAGTGTAGACCAAACTGCGGCTTCGCGTTGGACAAGTTTACGGGCCAGCGGTGCATTGCCTTGCTTGAAAAGATCAGAACGGCGAATTATCTTGACAGCAACAACACCGCCAGAGTTGGAGTAGGCACGCCGTATTGTCGAGAAAGCGCCGTAACCAATGATACTGCCAAGTGTGTAGCCTGATACAATTTGCCCCTCGCCATCAGGATTTGATGTAGAGGCGTTCGAGCTAAACGCCGTTAAGAACATTGCCGCGGGGGAAACAGAGACAGGTTCCATAATGAAAGGAGCAGAGGTGGATTGGCGGATGAGGGGGGCATCCAAATCATCATAATCACAATCTTCATCAGTAGCGGCAGCACTGCGGGCTTTGTGTTCTTGAGCTAGGAGGGTAGCAGTAGCTATTTGGTCAACGTCGAGATCCTCAACGCCGTTCGCGATGTTCTCCTTGGTTTCGGAGAAATTTTGTATGTTTAGTGGATGCTGCGCGGACGAGTCATGAGATTCATTCCCTGAAAAGAAAAAACTGTGGGGGGCCTCTGTGGATGTGATTCCAGTTTGCATGAAACGATAAGCGGGAGGAATTGTATGGATTGTGATAGATGGTGGTAGTCAAAGGAAGAAAGGGTCGGAGCCATCCCCATTCCCAAATGTCACACTAATATGTAACCCTTGCCAAGAAAGGCTAGGCGTTACTCAATGGTGCACACGTGAGGGTGGCGATGCTCCGGCATTCCCGTCACTGAAACAACTCTACAACAAGTGCAACCAGCTCTGTAACTCCTGCAATGACTGGAACAGACAGATCCAGATTGGAATTTACTTACTTATTCAACGCCATGGAAAATTCAACGCAGCCAGTCAAATCTTCTAGCCATGACAGCGGAAACTCGTGAGAACTGATCGCTGCAGTTTTTGACAGAAGTTAAGCTCCTGCCGGCAGAGCAGCTGTGGAATCCCCCACATGCCTAGAGTGCTTCGCTAATGACCCTGGATATACTAATAAGAAAAGATACGACACCGAAACACGCGGGATCGCTGATGACGCCTGTCCATAGATATGCAAACTGTGTGCGCGTTCCGCACTCCCAAATTCGTTCGTATCCGATCAGCGCCTGGAGCCTTCTCGTCCGATTCTTTGCCTTTTAGAAATCGAAGATCCTTTACCGTCGTGGATTCATCTTAGTACCCTACATCCTAGTCGCCTTGGCAGTATCGAAGTAGCATACGAGGGTCTGTGCGTGTACCGCTCAGAAGCCCATGGATTACTAGTAAGGCACCTAAGTTTAGGGTTAGGGCTACACGTCACGACTGTCATGATCAACTCATCTCCTTTCATTATTGACATTTTAAGGGCCCCCAATACTCTCATCCATCCATCTGGACTTTGGGAGATTATATCATAGCATGACATTCATTAGGCGCGCTCCTTTCTCTCCAGCCGACAGGAAAGCTTGATTAACAATTCGACAGACTTGCTTTTTGTGTGGCTGGAGTATACACCATGTTTCTAGTGCGTTATCTTCCCTGCTTCTACGAATGGTCCATTAATATTGGAGCTACGTAGGCTTGGGCGGTCGCGCAGGAGAGACGTCAGCAAAATTTCTATCGAGCTAGTTAATCTCCGGCTAATTTGTTGTTTCTAGTCTCGGTCCCGTTCAAAACCATAGATGGACGATCTTCTGAGAAGTTCAAGTCACCCTTATTTATGGCCACTTGTCAAAGTGTGCTCAGCTCTATATCTGCACTTCTTTATATCCTTTTGCGAGGCAAATCCACGGAAACCATCTCACAATCTCTGGGGCTGGAACCCTCACAAGCTCCCTCCACCTCTACCTTGAAGTCAACTGGAAGTGTCACCACCAATGGGAATGAAAAAATATACACGAATGGCGCTATTAATCACCCTACGAAACCATTCCGTCACGCTCGAGGAAATGTCCTGTGGAGCTACCTCCAATGTTCGGTATTCATCACATGTGCCGCACCATTCGGATTCGCCGCCCTCTCCTATATTTCCTACCCCGCCATGGTGCTTGGCAAGTCTTGCAAACTTGTCCCAGTGATGATCATGAACATCCTTCTCTACCGCAGACGATTCGCACCCCACAAATATCTCGTCGTGTGTATAGTCACCGCTGGCATCACCATCTTCATGGGTTTCGGCAACGACAAGGCCAAGTCGTCCAAAGCGCACACTTCCAACTCCCGAGCACAAACACCGAACGCGAACCTCATTGGGATTGCATACCTCCTGATCAACCTTATGCTAGACGGCGCGATAAATTCGACGCAGGATGAGATCTTCGCGAGATATAAAGTCACTGGTCAGCAGATGATGTTCTGGATAAACATATTCTGCACACTCATCACATTGATGATGACCGTGCTTCCGCTCCCTCACATTCCCGTAATACATCCCTCAACTGGTGGACAAGCTGAATTCATGGACGCGCTTGCTTTTATTCGAAACCATCCTTCCATCATCCAACCCTTGGCATTATTTGCGTTGACTGGTGCGCTGGGCCAGTTGTTCATATTTGAGACGCTTCAACATTTCGGTTCGCTCACACTTGTGTAAGGAGCTTTACGATGAATCAAGCCTCAACTTATAATTGCCTTGGTTTTAGGACAATCACCCTGACACGCAAATTATTCACAATGCTGTTATCTGTGATCGTATACCAGCACAAGCTAACGTCAGCTCAATGGTTAGGCACTGCAATAGTGTTCGCTGGCATCTCAGTCGAAGCTTTTGTCAAACGGAAGGGTCAGTTGTCTGACTGACTCCTGCAACATCTCAGAGCTTATATACTTGACAGATGTTCACCCAAAGCGTGTGATTCAGGAGAAGGAGAAGGCAGAGATAAAATCATTGTAAACTGGAATACGATTAGGGGCAAACGTAGGATATTTAAATTTACAAGCGACAGTGAGCAGAGAGGCATGTATCCAAATGGAGAAGAGAGGAATGAGTAAAGGACAGACGAGTGCTATGTCTCCATCGCATCAGGATCATGGACAGGTTCTGGCTCGTTCGTAACCAATACTCTTTTGCGATCATCCTCTCTGCACAATTGCAGTTCTTAGCGTCACCACTGGGAAAAAGGGTTGCAGACATTACCTATTGGAATCCTCTTCGTCATCCTCATCATTTCTCTTCCGCCTCGAAACCATACGCTGAGCGACTGGATATGCTGCGACAGCGAGATTCGCTTTGTATATTGCTTCGTATTCCTGTAGCTGGTTGGTTCAATAGATATCAGGTGTACCAACGGACGCACCTTGATTTGTGTCAGAAATCCACCATTCGGAGATATGCAGTATCTTCGATTCTGGACAAGATGCAAGGCGTCTTCCCATGATATCTGATAGTACTGCATGGCGAACATCACAACGAAAGCGGGCGAGAGACTGATTCCGCCTAGTGATTGACTTTTCACTTAATCTCTAGTTTAAGTCGGGGAATAACACACCATTGCAATGGACAAGCACGCGACCACCCTGCAAGATCGCGTTGTCAATAAATGTTTTTGCCCTAACGTCTTATGTAAAGTCAATAGGTTGACAGGCAGCGTAGATTGCTCACTGAGGAAAGAGGCGGATCAAATTCTGCTCTTCGTTATCCTCGACATCAAGCGTCATATAGTGGAAATGTTCCTGGAAACGAGGCCGCACTGAAAACGCCTCCTTCGCATCTCGAATACACACGCTATGTATAACACAAGTGATAAGTCGCGTCAGGGTAGGGCAAAAGTAAACAAGCACATTACATATGGGTGATATTCAGTGAGCGAAGTGTCTCTAGTGACTTGGACGCCACGAAAGGGCCCAACAGTAGACCTGGAAGGATTTCTTGACACTCTCTTCGCATCTCATATCTGGGAGCTATAATGAGCGATGCTGCCATTGAAAAGAGTCATGGTTAACACGATACCTCCACTCGATGTCTCCTGGCCCTTGAATGACTGACTTGATTTGGTCGCTGTTCAAAGGCGGCGGGTTCATGGCGATTCAAACAACAGATCTATCGAGATAAGGGAACGGGGATCCAGTTACGACGTCTCGAGATAGCTTTGTAGGTGGGGAGACACTACGAGCTCGAGTAGAATAACTTCACTGGAAATTCGTGCCAGAATCTATGAACGGAAAACGCCGTAGATCCTATTAGTATTATGCGATCACTGCTCCTTTTGAGTCAGGTCTCTCAGAACGAGCTGCAACATGGAATCCGACGACGATATACCGTAAGTCGTCTACGACAATCAGAATGCTCAAGAGGTCATTGATGATTTTAGGACGCTTATAGAACATGAAACACCACCAGTTGGAGCGTCTGCTCGTGTACCTCTCACCATCATATGTGGTTTTCTTGGAGCGGGGAAGTCAACATTGCTCAAGTGCGCGTTCTTTTGTGCTAGCGATCCGATTTTTGACGTTCCTGACTTTACAAAAGACGGATCTTAACCGAACGACACGGATACCGTATAGCCGTTATTATGAATGAATTTGGGGACACCGCGGTAATCCGTTCATGAATGCGCTGGAACAACCCTTGATTTCAATCTTCAGGATATTGAATGTACGCTCTACTACCACCACCACCCTGCTTCGTGTGATCTTATGCGCAATATCAGCTAAAACGGTCAATGTCTCTTCACCTGATAATCCCACCGCGGAACAATCTGAAGAAATCCTTGAATTAGCCAACGGATGCCTTTGTTGCAGTATAAAGGACTCTGGTGTAGCCGCCATCGAAAAGTTGATGCGGCGCAAAGGAGCTTTCGATCACATTCTTTTGGAAACGACTGGTTTAGCGGATCCAGGTACGTTTCTTGTGCAATCGTGTTCTCATCGACCTGATCAAGTGGGTGGGCTCAAGGACCCATTGCAGCAATGTTTTGGCACAATGAAGAATTTGCGACCGGGCTCGGTAATGATATCATGCTTGATGCTGTAGTCTGTGTTGTTGATGCGGTTTTTGGCAAGCAGGTGCGTGGTCTGCTTTCCGATATTTCATTGATTCTCACTACTAGCAGCAAATGGAAGATGATCAAACAACAGACATAATCGGAGAAAGTCTTCGGTGAGTAAGAAGGCTTACAATACGGAACAGATACTCAATTTTCCATAGCCAAATCGCAGGGTCCGATGTGATCCTTTTAAATAAAGCTGACCTCGCAGCCTCAGATGCACTGTCGCAGACCGAGGAACTGATTCGTCTTGTGAATCCTGCTGCTCCTATCCACAGGACCATTAGAGCCGATATTGATCTAGGGCTCATCATGGGCATTTCTGCTTACGTCTTACCTCCGCAAATTCAGTCACGCGTGGCGGTCAGGGAAGCTAGCCATGAACACTGTGAAGATCACGATACGCATAGCCATGGAAGAGATCCTACACACTACGAGCTTCGCGGAATATCCAATCTGCACGTATCGTGCCCGACCCTCAGCCGAGCTTCTTTCGACAGACTAGACGAGTGGATCCGGTCTGTCTTATGGGAGAACCGTATACCCGGTGCTTCTGCAAACCATGACTTGCAAATCTTGCGCTGCAAGGGCTTGATTTCGATGGAATCCGGCGAGCAGTATGTTTTACAGGGCGTGCGAAGCTTATACGAGATGGTGAAGGTAGACCACCAAATTGACATGGGAGTTCCAGAACCGGGGAAAATAGTACTCATTGGCAAGGGTTTGGATGATTCTGTCAGGCATAGCCTGGAAAATATTCTAGCATGACGACTTGTGGAGCATTCATAGCCAGGAGCTTTGATTCGCAGGGTTTGACGGATGCCATGGTACCGTGTGTACTGCATATTGGATCATGGTGTTGTCAACGATTATAGATGAGATGCAACACTCAATTGCAGAAAGATAATGAGGCGGTGTAACTGAGTAGCGCTGCTCGCTGCAGCACTTGCTTCCATCTTGAAGCTCGAGCTGGCAACGGCGATGTGGAAAAATAGTCGTTCAAGTGTCACACTGTGGGCAAGTTCGCCTTTCGGATTTGTGTGTGGGAATTTCAAGTATTCGTAACTCCAACCTCTAATGCCTCGAGGTTCACAATCACCACCGCGGAACCGACCACGATATGATGATGCGCGTAGGCAGACAAATGGACGAAGGTACGAAGATACGCGAAACACAGAATATGACCGGAGAAAATATGAGGACGGTCCATGGGGTAGGAGGGAAGGAGACAACAGTAGACCAAGAAGAGACAATCGTCGCGAATACGGAGAGCGCGAAAGAGAAGGCGACCGAGAGCGCGACCGAGAACGATACGACTCCAGTAGAAACAGGGAACGGGATCGGGACAGGAGAGGCCATGGGACCACCGCGGGCCCCTCATCGCGACGTTCTGCATCTCCGCATACTCGTCCACACTCCGAACGACCTCGTCCGTCCTCTCAGTCTAGGTCTCGGTCCGCGTCGCCTGTCAACAAGGCAAAACCAAACTTTGGGCCGTCGGGTCTTCTTGCGGCGGAGACCAATACTGTGAAGCATGCGAATGGCGATAGCACTGTGTTAAAATACAACGAACCGCCAGAAGCACGTAAGCCGGTGTTAGGCTGGCGACTGTATGTTTTCAAAGGCACTGAGCAAGTCGGTGAGTGTTGTCGTGTTGCGATACCTCAGAGACCTGTGTTGATTTCTTTTGGTTCGCTCGTGAACTAGAGCTGTTACATATTCACAGACAAAGTGCATACTTGATTGGGAGAGACCGTCTAGTAGCGGACATTTCTGTGGACCATCCCTCGTGTTCAAAACAACACGCAGCCATTCAGTGTACGGAAATCCTGGTCTTTCATGATATGTGAACTCATCTATCAGTAATCTAGACCGCCACATACAAGAGAAAGATGAATTCGGCTCTCTGAAGGCTGGCATTAAGTTCGCAATTCAATTACTATGAGCTGGCATCTATTGACACATTTTTGTTGCAGACCATTCATAATAGATCTGGAATCCACAAACGGAACTCACGTCAACAGTGAAGCCATCCCAACATCTCGATATTATGAACTCAAAGCCGGAGATGGTAGGAGGTCAATCACCTTTTGTCTTGCTTTTGCTGAGTTCCTGCCAAAAGTCATCAAGTTCGGTCTGTCCACAAGGGAGTACGTCATCCTCCATGATGAAGCGAGCTGACATACTCCTACGCCCCCACTAAACAATCTTTATGTATTGAATTGATAATTTAATGCGTACTGAATGTGCTCCTGGGATTTCGTTAGTGATCGCATCCTATCCCAATACCCGACACGAAACTTGGAGTTGAGTCGAGAAGACGAGCTCACATATCACTTCGACTTGACTGTGTCAGAATCTGTCGTCTAGAATATATCATCTCTCATCGAGCTGCCTCAGGCCGCGACAAGCTGCTCAACAGCTGCCTCTTCCACGTGCGTGATCAATAGCGAGAGACATCTCTTCTTTAATATCCAAGACGATCTTTTTCACTCCCTCCTCGCCTTCCGCTTCCAGAATCCTCAGGACTCCCTCTTCTCCACCGACGCGCTCCCTTACGGCATCCATGACAATCTTCACACCCTTCCAATGTTCACCCAAATTTGTCCAATCTCTTACCCTGGATCCTCGGAAAACTTCTTTCACGCGCATTCTAGAGAAGCGCTCCCACATCAAGGCATCGAACGTCTCCTTCTGCTTGAAATGAACTAATGCTTCGTCTCTGAATTTTAATTCTCGGTTTTGTCGCATCTCTTTTGATTCCCGCACGACTTCTTCTCCTGGGGTTGATGATGCCGCTCTCTCCATCGCCCACTCGACAAACTCAGCATACATCTTCCTCTCTGGCTTGACCTTCCGGATGCCCTCGCCTTGAGACCGGAATTTTGAGGGGTCGAAGAATCTACACGTCCCGGCCCATTCAAACACCTCGCGTTTCGTCTTGAACCCCGCTTTCCAAGTCGCCATGTCCAATCCCATGTATTCCATAATCTGGTCAAATGATTGGCTCAGCTCGACTGGCGGATGAGGAGGGTTTGGTAGCTGTAAATTCCATCAGGACTGAATGTCAACCTGTTTCGAAACAAACGCCCATGAGTACCTTGAGACCCTTTTCTCCGAGCGCCAGACCAG
>QFEU01005156.1:0-16412 GCA_003316345.1 Tricholoma terreum | reverse complement strand
GTTAGTGTTGCCATGGCTTGGCTTGGCTTGCTGTAGATATGTGGTGATCCGGGGCAATGCCCCAATGTTTATAATTGTTTAATCTACATGCTATCGTCTTGACTCACGCCTACATAAGCGCAAGTCCTAGTATATATCTATATCTTCTTTACTACTGTCATCAACACACAAAATATATGTTAATCGTGTTTAGTGTTGTGTGACCCTCAAGTAGAAGGATCCCTCTGACTTACTACACTTTTTTAAACACTCAAACTCATATAAAAGTTTAAGCTCAACTTCACCCCATCAGCGAACGTCACAACAACGTCAATAGACTTCTCCCGCGACGGGAAGCTTCCCATCGCAATCCGCAAGGAACACAAATCCGCACATGTACAAATCGGCCGCACGGACTCTGAAAAATCCACAAAAGAGTTTTCAACCTTTTTGCTTCCCATTGCTGATCAGGAAAATCAACAACCTTCGCCATGGGTAGGCAAAAAACCTGACAAAACACCATGAACAATCACCACCTGATTCCCACCCCTCTTGAAGTGCAAACCAGCGCTTCGAGAACCAGTACCTCGCCTAGGAGGACTATTCAGTCGCTTGAAGTGCATACAGTCGCTTTGAGACCAATAGCCTCGACGGCACTCAGTGTTCACAGCCGACGCGCACCCACCGAGGGCTACGACAGCGATGGCAGATCCAATAGATCTGCATCGCCAGCAGGTAGCCACGAAGGTGGTAGTCACAGCCCAGATAAAAATCTGGGACAAAGGTTACTATCCCCTCTGGAGGCAATACCTCCAGAGCTACTGCCTGTGAATTCACCTGGGCTCAGTCGGGATCATAATGCTCCCCGATTGAACTCTGCCCAGTGGCCTGAAATTCAGAGTTCATTGGTGCCCTCAACGCTGATGTCTGAGGGTGCCAGAGCAAGGCGACGAGAGGAGAAGAAGGTACTCAAGGAACAACCTCGAGTTGGGGAAGAGAACAGAGTAAATGCAATGGAGGATTATTTACAGTTCGTCAACAAGATCTGTGAACTCCATTGCTGAGATGTAGCGAATTTCGATTCTGCATCACTGCAGCGACAACTCAAGGAGTTGTTGGACAGCTTCACCAGCAGACATCTGGTGATGTCTGCTCCAACCCCTGTTCCCCTCACTCTCAATTCTCCTCAACCAAGGCAGATGGAAAAAAACCTCCGTAAGAAAGTGCCTTCCGAACAACTGGAAGAATCCAATTCTCGACACGGCACACCGCATTGAGGATCTACTGAGTTACCGACCCCAGTACCTCCCAAAAAGAGGGTACACTATGATGCCATCAATAGAATCACATTACAACGATTTCGAGATGGCGAAATCAGTGAAGGAAGGCACACTAATCTCCCTGGCCAGGGGATTAGATTTGACAAGGATGGACATCCTTGGGATAAATACGAGCCTCTATCTCACAACTCCCGCCGTGAGAATAATTCTGATAGACCACCAAGCAAACCTGCACAGAGTCATGCAGGTTCGAAGGGCAGCCCAGGAGGTGGCAACTTTGGAGGGGATGACAGCAGTGACGACAACTTGACGTTTGATGCATCGAGCATTGAGGACGATGACAAGTCTTCCCCATCATCGGACGAGGAAGGCAGATCGAGTTGACATTCCAGACGAACGTGGTCTGGAACTTCCAAGTCTTTCTCATACCGATGAGCTTGCAGCAGCAGTGCAGAGTTGTATCGAGAGAGTGGATCTCGACAGCCTTCAAAATATTTGAAGGCCATGCACACAAAGTTTCACCAACAGATTGACAGGAAGGTCTCTGTTTTATGAGACACTCCTGCCATGGGAGGCAAGAACGGACCTCGGGTGCCCAATCTGCCAATGTATGGTGGATTACAGGACTCCGAGGAATTTGAGAGATGGCTCAGCTCTCTCCTTCACTGGCTGAAGGTGAACAAGATCTGTGGACCGGAGAATGACTCCGATCATATCGAGTTCACCGTGATGTTCTTGGAGAACACCACAATTGTTTGGTTCGAGGACAATGTTGATGGTGCATACCATCAATGCTCATCATGGACTTTCAAGGAAGTCATCACCGGCCTGTACGACCGGTTCGTCCATGATAATGCAACTCACGACATGACCGATAAATTCAGGCACATCAAATATAATGTTGAAGAAGGCGTTATGAGTTATTACTATAAACTGGAGCAGTATGCTACCAGGATGATTCAGGTGCCTGACGTTTTCATGTTCAAGACGCAACTGGTGGCCGGGCTGCCAGCAAATATAATAGCTTTTATCTTGGATAAGAGCTGTACTGTGGAGACGAGCTCCGTGGATGATATTTTATACTCTGCCCATGAGGCGGAGGAAATTGGGAAAATGACGAGGTGCTTTCAAGAGAAAAAGCACATGATTGATTTGACGAAATCGAAGAGCACATACTCTTCAAACAAACCGTCAAAAGAAAGGGATCACTCTCCAGAGAGACCCCAGGAACAATATCAAGATCGTTCTCATAAGCACGATAAACCAAATTATTGTGACCAATCCAGACACCACTCTTCAAAGGTGCCAGAAATGGAACATCAAAGCCACAGCGACAAAAGTCGCCCACATAAAGATCGTCATGACAAATGATGCTATTCATCTGGAGGGAAACCCTCCAGACACAACGACCATAAATCAGACGGAAAGGCTGACAAACACAAGACACCAACTTGCTACAGTTGCGGTGGAGCGCATTACTCCACCGATAAGAAATGCCCCAAATATGTGCAACCGAAACCAGCAGCAAAAATGTACGCTGCTCAAGAGGGATCAGTGACAGAGACTGATCATCAGTCAAGCAATGGACACAAGTGGACGACCAGCTTGTGTGATAAAGGACCAGACTGTAGGGGTGCTGCCCAATATGGGCAGTATGTACTTGTTGATTACGGAAGCTGCCAGTATATAACCGGCAATGTTTATTTGTAGCTACAGTTTTACATGTACCTCATCCATGCGCTATAGAAGTCGGTTGTACTTGTACCGCATGAGGTCTTAGTTCAACACCCCCCGCTTAACAGCACTACACTTTTTTAAGTGTCCAACACTCTTAGCCTGGGACCTAGCCCAGACTACTACACTACCCACTAGGCAACAAAGTTTGATACCAACAGCCACATGTCAACACATGTGGTAACTGCTGCCAAATCTGGCAGCAAGACAAAGAAGAAGCCTTTAAAGGCAATGATGGCTACAGTGGCCCCAGATAATCTGAGGCCTATAGGTGCTGAGTCGATGAACTGGTGAATGCCTGCCACATCGACAATGAGAGTACTGAGAAGTGCCAGCAAAGTTGCTGGCACATCGACGGGACAAGAAGACTTGGACCATTTGACACCGATGATGGAAACGGCATCTATACGAGAGATAGCTGACGATCTCGTCAACATTACACTGCAGCCAACGGCTGTGGGAATCGAGGTCAAAACAGAGGCACTAAGCAGTACCTCTAGAAGGAGCATCACCCCTCAACGTTTGTTCCTAGTAGAACTGAGGGAAGCCCAAGTGAGGCTCCCATCCTCACCAAGTGACGGAGGATGATCCTCCGCTACTGGAAGAAGCTTGCATTCGCAACACCATCATTCAGATCGCAAACAGCAATCTGAGGAACTACCAGCGACTGTGCCTGGTATACTGTCAACAATACCCAGCCCAGATACTTCTGGGCTATCAAGTGATACATGACATCGTAGATGATGTGATAAGGGCAAGGCATTGGATGAGCCAATGCCAAGTGGAGAACGTGAAATGTCAATTGGAGAATCTTCGGATTCTCAAGCAATGACAGTAATGGGCCTACTCAGTGAGGTAGGCCTACCACCAAATATAGCATCAGAAGAGATGCTAGAAAGGTTGAAGGAAACCTTAGAAGGATGGGAACAAAGATCGAGGGCAGGATCGCCACGATCAGACCACCCAGACAGACGTAAACCCACACCTGAATTGAGGAAGGAATCGACTCCTTCCAAAGTGTCATTGACATTGACGACGCAAACCATGAGGATGGTGAATCAGAGTCTGTTGATGCCTCGACAGCCCAATGAGACCAGCTCAGCGGCTAACGCCCGACACAGAGCGTTAGAGCATAGTAGGAAACCTCCTGCTACCAGGGCTGATAATGCAACGGAATTGAGAACGAACTCGAGTCTACAAACACCATCAGGGTCGGGAAAAGTATCCCCAACCTCACAGATAGCAAATCAACGCTACCGAAATAGTGCCATCAAGGATGGCTATACAACGAATATCCCTGATCAAGGGATATCCATCGATGCGAGTGGATGACCATATGATTGTCAACCAGACCATTCAGAGAGAAGGTCAATTCCGCCCCACCAAGGTGGTGGAGCAACAGAGGGTGATCATGGACCCCCTCAAGGACCACCTGGAAATCCTCCAGGAGGCCCACCAGGAGGATCAGATAGTGATCCTTTCTATCGAGATACAGGATCTGGGGAGGAGGATAAGGAAGAAACAACATCCTCCGACGAAGAAGAGGACGTTGAAGAGCTGTTTACAGCTCTAGTGACGCCTGAGTCTAGGGAAACAGCAATGCTGTCTGTCCAAACTACCCCACCAGTAACGGCTCCAATAAGCGGAGCTGAGAGGACAGGATCTCACCACGAATGTGGTGATCACTCACCAACGAGCATATCAAATGCTCATAGAACTGCTAGAGAGACATGGTTCATACCTGAGATGAGATTGGGGAATGGTGATCGACTATTCCTGGACCCATATCAATGGGCCCATACAGTAGAATTAGACTCTTACAGGGATAAGAGTTGACCCAAATGTAGTAAATATCTATGTTTTGTACATACCAAACTTCACCAAATGATGAATGAAAAGGTGGCTGTGTTACACGACCACTCAACCAATACAAAAGGAGGGCCATGAGTGCCCACCCCACTGTCGTACAATGGTGAAGGAGACACCGAGGTGTATGAAAGGTGGCTTAGCACCTTGCTGAGATGGCTCCACATAAATAAGATTTGCAGAGCAGAATATGATGAGGAACATATAGTATACATTCCTATGTACTTGGAAGGAGATGCGTTGTCATGGTTTAATGACAATATTGATGGTTTCCACCATCAACAGGAATACTGGACCTTTAAGGAGGTCATAACGGGATTATATGACTGTTTTGTATTCCATGCAGCAATGCGCAACACTTCAGACAAGTTCTGGAGCATGACATTCTGAGAAGGAGATGATATCATGACCTTCTACTATAAGATGGTGCAATATGCCACACGAATGGTGAGAGAGCCAGATCGCTACACCTTCAAATCTCAGTTGATGATGAACATGCCATTGGCAATGTTCAACTTTGTGATTAGCAAAGGATGTTCAGCTGAACATTCGCTAACTGAGACTATTCTCCACTATGCCAAACAGGCAGAGGAGAACGACAGACAGTCCAAACAATGGACTGATCGTAGACATGCAGGAACGAATGCGCATCTAGGGAGGACTACCAAGCCTCCGACGGTACCTACACCAAGGCCCTGCCCTAGTATGCAACGAACAACGAATGAACGTTGTTACAAAACAGATGATCGAACTGATCATCCAGCAAGACCATTGAATCATAATGCTGGTTCAAGTTCATGACATCAACCTCCAGCTCCACACCACAGCGAGAGGAAGTGTACGCATGGTCATGCTAGAGAGCATGATCGCCCAGCAGATGATAATAATCTGCCTGACACATCTAATATGACATGTTACAGATGTGGTGAGAAGGGACACATGGCCAAAGACCCGAAGTGTAAGAACTTCGGGAAAAGTAAGCCCAGCACAAAAATGTTCACAGCCCGAGAGATTCTAGACAAGGATGATGACAGAAGGGCCAACGACGGAGTCATCGACCAAGATAAAGAACCAGGAGATCATGATGAGAATGATCAGATTCCATGGAACCAACACGACAGTGATGTCGTGGGCTCCCAATACAGCTCGGAAGGAGAAGAGGTCGAATTCAATGAATTCGATGATGGTCATTGAGACCATGAAGAGAGAGTAGAGCAGATGTATGCTCTGCGAATCAATTCGATAGGTTTACTTGATTTGATCAACAAGTTCACAGTGTTCAGCAAACTGGGCTTCGATGAGCCAATTGTCGAGGAATATAATTACTATGATCCTCAGGACGAGGACCAAGACTTTCCGCTGTTGCAGGAAGTCAGCGATTCCGAATCCAAATCTGAAATGGTTCGGAAGGAAAGCTCGGAAGGAGAGTTTCCAATATTAGTGGAGTCTGATGACCCCAAGGAATCGGACAGTGATGATGAGGATATCATCGCGCTAGAGTTACACGAACTCTTTTCAGCAATGAAAGCAGGAGAGGTAACAAGACCACCTGCAGCAAAGCATCCTATTACGCTTCGTAAGTCAAGTCAAAAGTTGACCCAGCCAATAAGAGAACCAAAGGAGAACCAATGTTTCATAACATTGGTCGAGATCCATGGACAACCAGCAGTAACACTGCTGGACTCTGGATGCACTACGGATGCAATATCGCCCAAGATCGCGAACATTGTGAGAATAAAGGTGCAAGAGCTGATGGAGCAAGTACCATTACAGCTTGGAACGGCAGGGAGCCGATCCAAGATCAACTATGGAGTGAATAGCCACATAGAGTATGGTCCCATAAAAATGGACCATTACTTCGATGTAATTAACATCGATAGATACGATGCCATATTGGGCACTACGTTCATGTGTAAACACAGCATAGTGGTTGATTTTGAGCTTAATCAAGTTCGAAGGAAGAACAAACAACTGTTCACTCTTGAGGAAGGTGGCAACAGTTACCTTATGGTACGATGAATGGCCATGAACAAGCATCGGGAGATGCTTGTACCTAACATTGTGGGCAATGCGGAACCCACTACAAATGATACAGTTGAACTGTCAAAGTTACCTCAAGTAAACGATGGTCACAAAGAGTGACCACCAGCTGCACCTAACAAGGATGCAGATGATGCAGTTGGCAATGTCATTAATCAATGACATGAGGACAGTCAACGGACTGCCCATGAACCTAAGGAACCGACAGCTCCTTCCCAAGACCAAAAATGGTCTTCTGCAGGTAGATCAAGAACAGTGGTAATGGAAGATGAAGATGAGGAAAAACTGCCTCATCTAACCACTGGATTACCGCAAGCATATCCAGTAATCATGGATAGTCGGGACACCCTGACTATCGAAGATATTGAATGAATGGTTGATGAAACACCAACCATTGATGCAAGTTCAAGAAGCTCAGCCCAGGCTATGATAGACCTGGAAGAGGTGGACGAGATAGTCCACAAGTTCACTAGAACTCGATTTCCTTGACTGGCAGCACGCGAAGAGCGCTTGCCGCCAACGAAATCATGAAGCCATTTGTGGACAGAGGAAAGCTCGAACAGGATGAATGACATCCTGTTTGCAGTAATGAATGATCATTCTGCAAAGATGAGCGATACAGAACCACTCACTGAAGAAAATATCCCTCGATTATGAGAGAAATGGAAGAAGTCCTGTCACGACATCATGCAGGGTGCGCCGGAACAGCTTCCGCCGCTGAGGGATGTGAATCATCGCATTCCCCTGATCGATGAGAACAAGCGGTATAGGTATCACCTACCACAATGTGCAGATGCTATGAGACCACAGCTGTCTGAGAAGATAGCACAATATACTTGTGCTAATTGGTGGACGCCATGCCACACAGAGCAGGCTGCCCCTATGCTGTGTATTCCGAAGAAGAATACCACATTGCGTACCGTCATCGATGCTCAAGAGCGCAATGATAACATGGAAAAGGATGTGACTCCTCTTCCTAATCAAGATCTAATCCGCCTTGATGTGGCTAGAGCGAAGATTTGCTCTAAGATAGACCTCTCCAATGCGTATGAACAGATACGCGTCCAACCAGACGATGTACACAAAACATCGTTCGCGATGGTGTACAGCACCTTCATCAGTAATGTGATGCAACAAGGTGATTGCAATGCACCGTTGACGTTTCAACAGGCAATGAACCACATATTCTGAGACTTCATCGGAATATTCTTGCATGTGTACTTAGATGATCTATTCGTCTATAGTAAGACGGTTGATGAACATCAACGTCATCTCAAACTCGTATTTGACACAATACGACAACATCAGTTCTATTTGTGCGAAGACAAGTGTGAACTGTTTGCAGACAGCATTGACTGTCTGGGGCATGTAATTGACGAAAAAGGATTACATGCAGATGCCGATAAGATGGTGAAGATTCGCGATTGGCATACACCTCACAACTATCACGAGGTGCAACGATTCTTAGGACTTGTGCAGTATCTGGCACATTTCTTGCCAGATATATCGGCCTATACGGGACCGATATCAGTGATGGAGAAGAACAGACGACCGTTCTTCTGGACACCATTATACAATAAGTGTTTTCAGATGATTAAAGCCATCTGTTGTAGGACTCCTATCCTACGCCCGATAGACCACGATTGGGATGAGCCTATATGGGTCATCTGCAATGCGTCAGTCTATGGAGTAGGTGCAATGTATGGACAAGGCCCTACTTGGCAAACCTGCAGACCTGCAGGTTTCATGTCCAAAAAGTTCACGGACGCACAATGGAATTACTGTGTGTTTGAGCAGGAAACGCTCATGATACTTGAGGCCCTCCTGAAATTGGAGGACAAATTGATCGGGTATTGAGTTCATGTGGTAACAGACCACCAAGTGCTTGAATTCTTCAAGACACAACTGAGGCTATCTAGCTGTCAGACGAGATGGATGGAATATCTATCTTGTTTTGACTTTGACATTAGATATGTCAAAGGAAACTCTAACAAGGTGGCAGATGCCTTGTCAAGGTACTATGAGCATGACTTGTGGGCAGACGTGCCAGAATTGCATGACTATGTCAACACCGACATGCGCCTTGACCCAGAGCATGACGATCTCCCCTGGGACCGTTTCTGGGAAGTCAAGGACAAGGTCATTGAAGACTGAGTGCGTCGTACCAACAACGCCAAGTTGCAAGTAGAACTTGCAGCACTACGAGAGCGTCTCGAGGATCGAGACGTTATTGCGGCCGAAATGGCTGCTGTTCAGAACGAGGAAGAGAAGAGGGAAACCCCTCCTTCCATAGTAGGCGATGATCCCACTATATTTGAATCACACACGAAGGGAGAAAACCTTTGTGAGCGAATGATGACTAAAGACTCATTCAATAAGGATGTGCGAGAAGGATATCAATCGGATGCAGTGTTTCAGAAGATACTCGTACGCCTGGAGAGTCATCCTAACTTCACAGTGAAGGATGAATTCATATGGACAACGAATAGAGGGGGAGAGAATGTATTATGCATTCCCTCCTCAATGTTGAAAGGATCGACGTTGTATGGTCGAATTATCGACCAAGCCCTCACAATAGTAGGTCATTTTGGACCTCAGAAGACCGCCGACTACGCTTGTCGGTGGTATTGGTGGCCATGTCTACAAGTAGACATGGAGAAGTTCTGCGTGTCGTGCGAAATTTGCGCACGATCAAAAGGTGAATATCAAGCACCCGCAGGCAAGTTACATCCCTTGCCTATACCTACTTGACCATGGGAATCGATAGGAATGGACTTTATGGGCCCATTCCCAGAGGTTGACGGGTATAACTACCTTTGGGTAGTTATCTGTTGCCTAACTTCCATGGTACACTTGGTGCTGGTGAACACCACAACCACAGCATCCCAGCTGTCAGTCATATATATGTGTGAGATCGTGCGCCTGCATGGTCTACCATCCTCGATCATATCCGACCGAGATGCCAAGTTCATGTTGAAGTGGTGGTGTGACCTACACAGACTGATGGGTACGAAGTTGATGATGTCTACTTCATTCCACCCACAGACCAATGGAATTACCAAGCAGGTAAACCGCTCGATTGCACAGATATTCCATGCAGCCATCAGCCCAGACCAACGGGACTGGGTATATAAATGCCCAATGACAGAGTTTGCAATAAACTCAAGCATCAATCGGGCCACAGGGATGGCACCGTTCGAGCTCAACTGTGGGTACATGCCCGTAGTTATGTGACAGCTACCTGCTGCAGAACGTGCACCACCAGGTGTATGCACATTCGCAATGAATGCACTCAGGAATATGGTGGTCGCACATGATGAGTTGATTGCTGAAAGAGTATTCCAACAATTTCACACCGATAAACATCGATGTGATGAGCCAGATATACGAAAAGGAGAGCTCGTATATCTATTAACAAAGAACTTGTCGATGCCAAAGAGTCGGGCCAGTAAATTGGTACCCCAATTCATTGGTCCATACAAGGTGAAGGAAGCGTATTCCTCCACCTCCAACTACGAGTTGGACTTACCTCCTGAGCTGGCGAAACGGAACTTACATGGAAGATTCCATGTAAACCTTCTCAGACCACATCACGCTAATGATGATGTGTTATTCCCTAGTCATACATTGCCAGAGCCATATGACTTTGGTGCGCCAAGCGACGCCGAGTGGTATGTGGATGAAATCACAGGCCACCGTTGGCAGGGCTGAAACATCCAGTTCCAGGTAAAGTGGAATCTAGGAGATTCCACTTGGGAGCCGTTGCACAACTGCAACGACTTAGCTGCACTTGACGACTACTTGACATTGATGAATGTCAAGGAGTGGCAAAACTTGCCACAATGCGCCACAAGGGTGGCACGATTGGTACAAAGGAACCGACACAAATAATCTGTTAAGTTAAACAGATAAATGTGATCATATCAGTTGACATATTATGTCAACAAGGGGCGGTGATCGCCATATACTGTTCACTTAAACCAAACAACACGGAGTTAGAAAAACTCTAACTTCCTTCATACCAACATGCAGGAAAACTAAACCGCAACAGCACTGGAAGACAAACCACTCAAGGGGAGTGAGGACAACATTAGTCATCCTCAAAAGGGGAAGGAACGATGGGGTGACAGCAAAATGCCACTGTCACAAGACGAACACAAAATGTGTTCACCTGGAGGATCTCCAGGCCTGAGTGTGCAACAGGAAACTCGCACAAAAGATAGTCCAGCTCCGAGAGACGGAGCTAACACAAGCAGACATGCTCGTGCGCCATGCAACCTAACCCAGTGGGCGTACAATGAGCGATTGGAGCTCATTCACCATCCCCAAGGTTGTGAGATGTGTACCAATTATGGTACACACATATCATCAGCTGAAATATCAGCTGATATCAAATACTCCGACGCTAGAGAGCGTCAAATGATGCACATCCAAGAGGATGCATATTGGAGGAGACAAGCTGACAACTTTGACCGTCAGCTTTTGGAGGCGGAAGAAGAGATCCATCGACTACAGAGGAAGGTCAACAGACTGGAGCAGCAGCTCGAGGATAACTCGAGCTACGACGGAGGACATGCGAGCAAACACCCACGCCATCAACACTCATTTGAGTCCAGTAATGGACCTGTCTCGGATAGAAATGCCGAGACAAGACGCGCCCATCAAGGAATGGGCACAATGGCTCTGGAGATACCCCCAGAACCTGCTATCCAAGCCAGGGATCACTCATGATCCCTCAGGTATATCTTTAGCCTCAATCAGAGGCTATCTACTGGTTATGGGGTGAGTGCCCCATGGTGAAGGCCACCAACGAGGAAGGGCCATTTTCATCATGCGAGCAATTGAGCTTGCACTTACGCCAGGTCTGTACCAATGGACGCTGGTCTCGTTGGGAATTACTGTAGCCATTGGCCGCAGTATGGATCGATATTCCAATCTGATGGAGAGCACCTCTGTCAACAATGTTGTGTGATTCTATGCACAACAGGGTATCAGCATCGACAAAGTAGTTGATGCTCACATATGGGCGGAGAGACAACTCTGCCACTATTCGCAGGACGATGACATTGTGAGGAGAGCTGAGGCTCACCATGTCCTGCAGCATACCCACCAGTACGCAAGTACTGAAGCTCAAGACGAGCTTTGTGTGATGGTCCCAGCATGGTGGGAGGCTCCCACACCACCACAACCAATGGCAAGGCCAGTGGTCATCCCGCTGTCAATGGTGACGACGAATCCATCAAGGCCGAGATGTGGCTTGGCCTTATCATCCTCATTGTCGAGGCCCTCGACGATGGACTACTACCCAGCGACAGAAGACCCTATCGCTCCCTTTCCTTCTGTGGTGGGGCCAGGTCCCACTGGGTTCACTGATGGTGGATGGACGGGCCATGTCTGTCCTCCAAAGAAGAAGAAGGTGCGGAAACCCAAGATTTCCACACCCACCAAGGAAGATAGTCGATCTTTCTCTGTGCCTTCTGCTTCACGACTGAAGCGGAACCTTGCGTACTATGGTATCACATTACACCCGACCGAAGGGGAAGTCCTCGACAACTTGCCCCCAGTTCCTACTGACTCAGACGAGTCAAGCGAAGATGACTTTGCTGAAGAGGTCAATCGGACCTTCATGGAACGTGCTGCCGCGTTAGCGAACGCTGCGCCTGGGCTGCCCAGGTGTCTGTCGAGAGTGAACCGGTGGGGGCGCAGTCGGCACCTGAGGAAAAACCAGCGTCATCTACGGTGATGCCTATGGATGCACCTATGGAGGAGTGAGAGCGATTGTGCACTCCTCTACTCGTGCTCAAACAGGCATCAACGTCGATTGACGCCGTATATATTTGATCAAACAGACATGTCAATACTTGTCTGTTCTGTGTTCAGTCACCGACTGTATCACAACCAGTAAGCCTTGTGCTTGCACCCCTAGTGGTGCCCTGACCCGCATATGGACCTGTCAACACAGGTCCATCAACAGACATGTCGAACATGTCTGCCCCATGCAGCAATCTGGTGGCTGTATGCTCGGGTCAGGTATTAAATATTTGGACCCATCTAAGCTTCACACTTATGGTTGCAGGTAGTGCTTATCACCATCCATTCCTTTGGCAGTGTTCCCACTGCCTCACTTTCTTTAAATTTCATTATCGTTTCTTTTGTTGTTGCTTGGTGTAATACCAAGCTTAAGGGGGAGAGTGTAGGGGTGCTGCCCAATATGGGCAGTATGTACTTGTTGATTATGGAAGCTGCCAGTATATAACTGGCAATGTTTATTTGTAGCTACAGTTTTACATGTACCTCATCCATGTGCTATAGAAGTCGGTCGCACTTGTACCGCATGAGGTCTTAGTTCAACACCCCCCGCTTAACAGCACTACACAGACAATCAGTCTGGTTCAGAGCCCACCGCACAAGAAAGACTCGCCACAGCATGCAGTGATTCAGAGGGGGACTCCACCTCTGAGTATTCCTCAGCAGTGTCAGACGTCGACCCTGTTGGATCGCAGCACAGCTTGGAAGGTGAACTGTACAGCTATGACTCTGACTATGGTTCACCGGCCAGTGCCCACTCATTCTCGGAGTGCTTTAGTGCCATCTGAGAAAGTCGATTGGACTGTGAATCTGACAGCTGCCCTTCAGCACAGTCGGTGTCTGACTCGGAAGATTCTGACGATGAGTCAGAATCGTGGAGGGTTTCAACATTCAGAGAGAGACTAGGTGTCATGGTAGACAACCTATTCAAAGTCAAACCCAAGTTCAAGGGCCCCCCAATTTTGAGGAAGTCCTCAAAGAAGATAGCACGTCCTCCTCATATGGAGAAGGAAAACAGATGCTTCATCACGAAGATGATGCTTCACAACCTAGAAGCATATGTGCTCTTGGATTCAGGCTGTACAACTGATTCGATGTCCCCAGAATTCGCGACTTCCGTGAATTTAAAAGTCTATAAACTAGAGGAACTGGTGCCCTTACAACTGGGCACCGTTGGCAGTCGTTCGAAGATCAACTTCGGATTATTATTCATCATCATCAACAACAGTCACAAGACCCACAGGAATTGAAGCGTCATCCATGAACTCAATTGCAGATGGCACAGGATAACACCAATCATGCAGATATTACCATTTAAGGGTTTGAAATTTATTTACAATATGTGAAGATGTCTTGTCCTTATGGTTTTCTAATTCCAAACTCTAAACACATTTTCATTGACTTGAAAGTCTGTGGATTAAGATTTGGAGATAGAAAATCAAGTTAGCCTTACAGAAAGTCATCCACTATTTTGTTCCTGATGAACATTTCCAAGACACATTTTCAAAATTTGTTCACACTAAAGCCTCGGTCTGACTCATCAATCCACTCCCAATCCAAATATGTAAGATCGACGAAGCTGTCAATCAAAGGCAATCCCATGTGCATGATGTCTTCCAAGTCCACCACCATGGTTGCCTACTGCAATCTTTTACTATCCTGATCACATCAGCATAGCGCAAACCTCATCAACTTGAACATCCTTGAGTTCAACATGTCTTTCCAGCCTTAGAACTTTCCCAGATTCAAAAGTTCAGCATGAGGAATCACAGTCACAAGTGCATGTGTATCCACAGTCCTGCATGATGCATGCAACTGGCTGACAAGATCAGCATCTGTAGAATTTGCTGTATGAGTAGTGGATACATTTGCAAACTTGGGGTCGGTAGGTTCTAGGGATGCCGAAGTTTGGTCCAGAACCTCAGTAGACAAGTTTACAATTCCATAAAACCTATTTGCTGGCTCGACAACACCTATTGGCGTCGTATACCCTAGTACAATTATTTTTTTCAGCCTCCGGCAGGACCCCCCCTACCCATGGTTCAGGATTCCCATTCCGCCACCCCCTTGTGGTAACAAGCCACTAATCAGTACCATGTTTGAATGATCGCTTGGAAGAGGGTGTTGACTGATAGCTCATCATCAATGTATTTAGTACTTGTAGTATTGAATGTTCATAGGTGTCTAACTTGATTCATTGTTGAGATGGACAATACAAGTACAGTCCGAGTACATAGTCTAATTATAGAACATAGTATTAACGCTACTGGTAATAGGAGAATATGAGATGTTGCATTCTAAGCCTTCCTTCCATCACCATAAACCTCATCCCAATAGGTTATGGGCCCTGCACCCTATCTGGCTTGAATAACAGCAATTTTCTACCATGGATTTCTATGAAGAGGAAGGCCAGCACACACCAGATGAATTACCACCATCTCCAATTTGCAGCCCCTAAATGGTCAAAGAAGGTCTACACTAGGGCTTCCGTCAAATTAATTTGGACAAAAGAATACTCAAATGTAAATAAAATCTCCAACCATGACCACTTAACAGATGACAATTGGCACGTTTGGAAAGAGTGGATGGATGCAGAGAGTTTTCATAAATTGCGATATAACCAGGTATGTCAAAGGCACTGAAGAACGTCCTGATGAATCTGTAGACCCTGTTGGCGCTCGTAACTGGGACAAGAATGATACTTGGGGTGCAACAAGTGATTATCCAGAACGTTACAGCCTCGCAGATGAACCATGTCAGCTCGAAGACATCTGCTCAAATGATGTATTTGGCACTTTCAGTTACACATGATAATATGGCCCATTGAATGGTCAACTATATACAAAAACCAGTTGTACAAGACGAAAACGCACACTGGAGAGGACTTTTTGAAGCACCTCAACACTTTGAACTTGACACTCCATGATCGCATCAATAAATTTCCTAATGCGGAATTTCACGTTTTGGATATGCAATTCAAATCAATTGTGTTGGCATCCTTACCTCCCGAGTGGCACACCTTTGTTGAACCTTATAATGGGAATGCAAATGACCCTAATGATCCTGATGTGAAATGGCACATGTCCTCAGATGCATTCATCGGTCTTCTATGTGAGGGGTACAAGATATATGCTGTTCAAAGTGAACAAAAAATAAAGTGCCCTGACATTTTTAACTTACCACAACACAATTTTTAAATTTGATGCTGCGAGATATTTTTTAAGCTTTGACCGAAACTATTGAGTTTGTGTTTTGTGCCCGACAAAGATTGGTGTGAGCCGCGACTTACAAATTCACACTCACGCGACTTATTTGCAATGGGAACCATTCAGCCCAGTCATGTGCTGCTCACGTTTAGTACATGACACTGCCATGTTGTCACACCTGAAACTGGTTTCAGGTTAAGTGACAGGGATTTGGCCACATAGCTGGTGCAGCTAACAGATGTCTTAGCCAAGTGACATGGCTCATCTTTTATCTTTTGGAAACTCTTACCCATAATCTGGAAGCAGCTCTCACTTGCCTAGAAGACACTTATGCAGTTCTTACACCTACAACAGCAGAAGGACACAGTTAACCACATATGCCAAGCAGTGGCTCACAGTTGGCTAGCAGTCCACCCAAATAATGAGACAGATTTGCATGCACAGGCATACTCAAGTTTGGCTCATTGCTAGGTCAGGGCCCACATTGTTCTTACATGTT
>QFEU01005154.1:0-15997 GCA_003316345.1 Tricholoma terreum | reverse complement strand
TGCAAAATGTATTATCCCTTTCAAAGCAAAATGCTGTTGCACTGTTTGCAACAACTGTCTGTCTGTCTGGTAATGATGGTGCACTGACGATGTTTGTTATTTAAGATAAGATAACTCAAGGATCCGAATATGTTACGTAATAATTGCCTTTTTCCTTTCACTCAACACGAAAAAAAACTGTTCCAGCCATCCCAACGGCCGACACAAGCAAATCTCTGGTAACTAACTAACAAATGGCATTTGGTTAGTGGCTCCTTGGTATACGACTTACTGCGTTATATTTTATTTCTCTGTCGCAGGCGAGTTTGGTGGTCGTGGTGGGTTTGGCGGTCGTGGCGGTGGGGGACGAGGTGGTGGTGGGAGAGGCGGCGATCGCGGAGGAAGAGGTGGCGGACGGGGTGGGGGTGATCGGGGAGGGAGAGGTGTGCTTTTTTTTTTGCTTTTTCTCCACTGCTGAGATACTGAACCTCTTGTTTCTTTATCAGGAGGCTTTCGCGGCGGCGTTGAGTCACGAGGTGGTGGTCGCGGTGGAAGCCGTGGACGTGGTGGAGACAGAGGCCGTGGTGGGCGTGGAGGACGTGGCGGCGCTAGAGGCGGTATGAACACTGTGCTTGAACCACATCGGCACCCAGGTGTCTTCATTGCAAAGGGCAAAGACCATATGCTTGTGACGAAAAACCTCGTCCCTGGGGAGTCAGTCTACGGCGAAAAACGGATATCGATCGATGGTGGTGTGGAGGGCACGAAGACGGAATATAGGGTATGGAATCCTTTCCGTAGTAAGTTGGCTGCGGGTGTGTTGGGCGGCTTGGATAGTATCTTCATCAAGCCTGGCGGGAAAGTGTTGTATCTGGGGGCGGCAAGTGGGACGAGTGTGAGCCATGTTGCTGATATTGTTGGGCCTGTGAGTCGACACCCTTATTGTCTGTACTGGAGCTAATAAACTTTTTTTTTCGAACAGGAGGGGATTGTATATGCCGTAGAGTTCTCCCTGAGGTCTGGTCGTGACTTGATTAACATGGCGAAAAAGCGAACAAATGTCATTCGTACGTGGCCTATCTCTCCTTTTTTTTTTTACAACACTCATACGACACCTCACAGCTATCATTGAAGATGCACGGCTACCAAACCGCTACCGGATGCTGGTGTCAACGGTAGATGTGATTTTTGCGGATGTAGCCCAGCCAGACCAAGCCCGCATCGTCAACTACAACGCTCAAACTTTCCTAAAAGACCAGGGCCACATTGTCATCTCCATAAAAGCCAGTTGTATTGACTCCACTGCCCCACCTGATACTGTTTTCGCACGTGAAATAGAGAAGCTAAAGGAGGGCCATCTTAAACCGCTGGAACAGGTGACATTGGAACCCTATGAGCGAGATCACGCTATGGTCTCTGGTGGGTGTTTTTTTTTTTCAATTGATTCCAATACGCTCTTCTGACGAGTCTATTTTTGAAGCTGTATACCTGCGGCATCAAAACCTCAGCAAGTAGTTTTCTTTTGCTTTTCGGTTCTCTGTCTGTGTTTCGTTTAAAAAGCACGACCCTGTAGCTGGGTAGTAGTGTTTTCGATGTATATATGCTGTAATCTTGCATATTGTTAACACAGAAAATCGAAAATGCTTTCCTTGACGTGGCAGTCATGTGCCTATTACTGACCGCAGGCTGTGTATCGTGACGGAACTGCAAGGTTTTGCATACAAGCACAACATTTTTCGGTGTCGTTGCTGTCGACGGTGACGGGAACGAGCGATACAAAGCATCAGCAAACCTTGCTCGGCCCCCAAACCGATGAGGCCACCTGCAATCACCGTCGACTTTACCGCTCCCGAATCTGACACACAAACTCGCTCTTCGTCTGAATTCGAAGAGATTACCTATCCCCCCAATCCCCATCACTGGTCTGCACCCCACTACGAGGAAGAGCTCCCACTGCACTACATGTCAGAGGAAAAGGCCCGGCGGAGAGTGGTGCGAGGGCCCGGGGGTGCTGGTGTCCATGACTCGCCAGCGAACGATGGACTTGGGCATGGGGGCTATGACGACGATGAAGGGAAGGACGTTTACAACAAGTCTCGACCTATCCAGAACCGAATAGGAAGTGGCCGCCTCCCACAGCCTCTTCCACCGCCTCCTACGACTCTTGTACGTCGTCTCATCTCAATTGTATGTGCACAACTAATCCTCCCATCCCAATGTCAGAAAGAATTTGTATTGCAAAATTTTGAACACGTCCCCGCGGTCATCTATACACTCCTCTCTTGCTGGACGCGCTTTCACGACATCGGAAAATCCGGGGTCGTTGTCTGGGACGAGGCACACTTTGGCAAGTTTGGTTCCCACTACCTCAAGCGCGAGTTCTACTTTGATGTGCACCCACCGCTCGGCAAGATGATTGTTGGGCTAGTCGGTGCCCTTGCGGGATACGATGGAAGCTTTGATTTTAAGAGCGGGGCGCCCTATCCGGAAAATGTGCCGTATGTTGCGATGCGGGTGATGTTGGCGACGTTTGGCGTGGGCATGGTGCCGCTGGGGTGGTATACCGCGGTGGAGCTAGGAATGAGCCAGTGGGCGTGCCATCTCGTTGCTCTTATGGTCCTTCTTGGTATGTTACACGAATATGTTACGAATTCTCGGTATTAATGGTTGGTGTTTAGATGTGGGCTGGCTATGTATCTCCCGTTTTATTCTCCTCGACTCAATGCTCCTATTCTTCACGTTTCTTACTGTGTTTTGCTTGACCAAGTTCCACAACCAACAATATCAGTGAGTTCTAGACTACAATAGATTGTTTACTCAATGCTTACGGCTCTTCAGATCGTTCTCCATCGACTGGTGGATATGGCTCTTCATGACTGGTTTCTCCATTGGTTGCGTTACAAGGTACGGCCTCTTCAATGCCTGAAGAAAATTTCGAACTGACCTCTATCTCAGCGTCAAAATGATCGGTCTATTTGTCACGGCCCTAGTCGGTCTCTACACCATCGAAGACCTCTGGGAGAAATTTGGAGATCTGAAAATGCCTGTGGTAAGTCTTGCCCCAAAGATTTGCCTTATCCTTGAGCATTAACTCCGTCTTCCAGCGTGAACAACTCGCACACTGGGGCGCCCGAATAGTGTGCCTCATCATTGTCCCTATCCTCGTCTTTATGGTCTCCTTTAAAATTCACTTTATGATTCTCAATCACTCGGGACCTGGAGACGCACAAATGAGCTCGCTGTTCCAGGCCAACCTCGTTGGGAATGACTTTTCGCAAAATCCTCTAGGTACGTCATACATCATACACCGCCCCCGGAATCTCAGCACCCTCTGACCTCTCCTGCTCTTTCACAGAAATTGCATACGGTTCGAAGCTCACTCTCAAGAACATGGGGTGGGGCGGCGGTCTGTTGCACTCGCACATACAGACCTATCCTGTTGGATCTACACAGCAGCAAGTCACTTGTTATCACTACAAAGATGACAACAACCACTGGACCGTGCTGCCGCGGTGGGACCAACCACAATACAACCCGAACGACGAAATCAAATACCTCGCGCACAAAGACGTCATCCGTCTCTGGCATGTCTCGACCACCCGGAATCTGCATTCCCATACGGTCGTTGCGCCTGTGTCGAAGCTCAACTACGAAGTGTCAGGGTATGGGAACACGACGGTTGGAGACGTGGGGGATTATTGGCAGGTGGAGGTGGTGGATGATATAACGAGGGGTAAGAAGGTGGATAGGATACATTCTTTGACGACGCGCTTGAGGTTCCGCCATCAGCAGCTGGGGTGTTATCTCCGTGCTTCAAATGCGATCTTGCCTCAGTGGGGCTTCAAGCAGGTCGAGGTCAGCTGTGACAAAGAAAATAACCCCTTGGATATGCATACTTATTGGAACGTGGAGAGCCATTGGAACGATCGACGTACGTTGGTCTTTTCTCCGCCTGCCGTACCTTCTGGTCTGTCATGCTAATAGTTGTCTCCCCGCTTAGTACCACCTGCCGATGTTAAATACCGACGTTCACCCTTCCTGCGGGACTTCTGGCACCTCAATGTGGCGATGATGACCTCGAACAACGCCCTCATCCCGGATCCTGATAAAGAGGACATCCTTGCGTCCAAGCCGTTCGACTGGCCGTTTCTCCATCTCGGCTTAAGGATGTGCGGTTGGGGCGATGACCAGACCAAGTACTACCTCTTGGGGACACCGATCATCGCGTGGGGCGGCTCGTTGAGTTTGATCATCGGCCTGCTTGCGTCTGGAGTGTACTTACTCAGGAGACAGAGGAAGTATGTTGACATGGAGCCTCGTGAGTCGGTCCTCTAGATGACTTTGCTGTGGAGATACTGATGCGCTTGCGTCATAGGCGAATGGGAACATTTTCTATATGTGGGGAAGGTTGCATTCTTCGGATGGTCTCTTCATTATGGTAGGGATCCACACGGAATGCGTCCTACTTGCGTGGTTGCTGATCGATCTATGATGTAGTTCCATTTTTGATCATGGGACGTGTAACATACGTGCATCATTACGTGCGTTTACATTCTCCTTCATTTTTCCACTCGTCATCTCCTAAGCTAACTTGTCCCTTACGCAGCTCCCAACCCTGTACTTCGCCGTCCTAATGCTGGGCCACATGCTGGACCACTTCATCTTCTCCTCGCGGCGGTATACAACAAAGACAAAAGCCATATGTTTCGGGATATGCGCGTTCTCGATCGTGGTCACATTCTGGTGGTTCAAGGGAATGGCATTCGGAATGGATGGTCCGATCAACGAGCATAGAGGCTTGCGTTGGCGTAAAGTAGGTGTTCATTCCATCGACTTAGAGATTGTGGACTGATTAGTGCGCCTGTACACCTACAGAGTTGGAACATATACCATGACTGAAAGCTTCATCGGACATTACTGTGATATGTGATGAGATGGATTCATGGTTGGTGTATAGCCTGCTGTCGAGACACGTAATTAGAGATCTATCGTGGAAATAATAGGGTGTTCCACAGACCCTCGATATGGACCCAATTCGAACCCTCAATTCCTCAGAATTTAAGGGAATCGAGTCCACAAGCTGAGGCATCGAGTTCACCGAGCCAGTCGTGCCCTACCTCACAATTAAAACTTTCGTCCTCATGAAAATAGGAATGATAATGCCGCAGCTCATTGCCCCCCCACCCCAGGCTATATAGTTGATCGCAACATGGTACCCCGGCACTCCCAATCCTTAATATTCCTTGGGAGTTTCTGCATTTACACCACGACTATCTCACGATTTCACAAATATATTGTAGCATGTAATATTGTACCAGTGCCACCTACTATACATGTCTTATCAGTCATCCTCATGGGTCAAATCTAATATCTATAGCCTCAGCTTGATACTGTGACGTCTTCCTCTCCAATGATACCTCCGAATCTCCCTCCTGCGAAACACCTAGGTTCTTCCTCTTGACTCCGCGTTGCAACAGGTCCTCAGCAGCCGAACTTTCAAGTTCATTCTCCGTTGAGTGCATGGAATTCCCGAAACACAATTCTCAGTCTGGATTGCCGAGGACCGTGACACATCCTGCCACTTCTTGCACAAGAGATTCTTGAATGATCGTGACACGTCTGGCTAGGGAAAACTAAGTGAGGAATATCTTATCGGATATAAAGTTATTAGAACAGATGTCCAAAAACAAACACCTAAAAAATGAAGTCTTTTAGTTGATAAATAAGTAAACGGCTATGAAACAAGCCGCTGCGTGCAGATTTTCAAATGTACCTCTAAATTCCTGTCCGAGAATGGCTTTTGCAAAAGAGTTCTCCATGTTTGGGTGGGTGAATTCATTCCGTAGTAGAGGTCGAACGCTATGAACGCCGCTCCCAGCAGAAAAGCATTAACTGGCGACTGATCTCAGGGATAGTTTCCCAGGTTCCGGTGATGGCCTTGCTAAGGTCGGATTCTTGCAGTGTAGAATCTAAGATGAAGCGTGTTGCGAAGTTTCTCTTTACAGGGCCGAAATGGCGCATTGACGGGGGAAAGTGGATAGTTGATCGGGAAAACCTCCTCCCATTGAAGCCACCAGCTTCCAAAGGTACTTGGAACTAGGGAAAGGGTGAGACGCCCAACTGAATTTCAAAGGCCAGTACATACGGTCAGTCTTCCCAAAGGGAGTTGTATCCACCAAAACTCATTGAGCTCCGTTGTGATTAGTAAAGTCGAAGGGTGCATAACCTGTAAGAGGCTTACCAGACAAAATCGTAGGCACGCCTCAAGGTCTCGCGCTCCTCTTTCATCTTCTTATTCGTCTGCACAACGCCGCTAAGCTCTGCATTTGTCCTCCGAAACCGCTCTTTATAGCTATTTACAGTAGTAGGAATAACTTGACCAGGCATCGGGGACACGAGACGATAGTCAGCCAGACTGCCAGAAAGGCGAGCTCAAGAGATGGGATCCGTTGACGTCAAAGTTATGGACACTGTAGGGCTGCATGGAGGAGCAGAACGGGTCACTACAATTGAAGTTTGAGATATCGTTCGCGAGGGGCAGGTAAAATCATAAAGGTCGTGCGGTGGGGAGTTGGAGAGCAAAGGGGAAATAGGAGGCTGGAAGAAGAAATAGCTACGATCGCTCGACAGCCTTTGGAGCAACACGTCGACGCCAACTCCCTCGTTCTCCCTCGTTCTTCTTTGGAGGATTTCCCGGATACCCGTCAACGAAACTCACAAGGAGAATAGAAGGGACTGTTCTCAGCTGTGCATAGGTCTCGAAAGTCTTCTCGGATGTGCCTACGGAGGAACACGTACACATCGTCGTGCAACCTCCGCCTATCGGTGGATGTGAGCACTCTTTAGACAAGTCTTTCCTGCTGAAATCGCGGCGACCAAACCTATTTCCAGGAGAAAATGACTCGGACGCATGGATTCCAACACGTCGATGCCAATACCCTCGATCTCTGGAGAGTTTCCGTTGACCATAACTTCAAGGGGAATGTCGATGATCCCAAGCTCGCCCATACCAACGCCTTGTCACCAGTGGCCTCATTTCCCAGCTTCGCCATCCGTGGGATCATGATGCTTCAAGACATGTCGTCGTGCGTGTTCCGTCCTCAGTCAGTCGCAGTCCCTCTTCGCAGTAAACATCACTGATGCTACCCCACCCAGCGCGACTAGCTAGAGAACGATATGAAGAGCCGAGAATTCTTTGGCTTGTCCATTGGTTGAAGGCGGCTTCGACGGAAACACTCAAAGGAATCGAGAACGAAGTGCTCCGACTTCGTCTGCAGGAGGAGCTTTGTACGCAGATGGGGGATGCCTCTGGGACTGGTGGATATGGCTCTTCATGACTAGTTTCTCCGGGCCATTGGTTGCGTTACAAGGTACGACCTCTTCAATTCCTGAAGAAAATTTTCGAACCGACCCCTACCCCAGCGCCAAAATGATCGGTCTATTTATCACCGCCCTAGTCGGTCTCTACGCCATCGGAGACCTCTGGGAGAAATTTGGAGATCTGAAAGTGTCTTGAGCATTAACTCCGTCTTCCAGCGTGAACAACTCGCACACTGGGGCGCCCGGATAGTGTGCCTCACCATTGCATCCTCCTCTTTATGGTATCCTTCAAAATTCACTCTATGATTCTCAATCGCTCGGGACCTGGAGACGCAAAAATGAGCTCGCTGTGCCAGGCCAACCTCGTTGGGAATACTTTTTCGCAAAATCCTCTAGGTACGTCATACGTCGTACACCACCCCCGGAACCTCAACTCTCTGACCTCTCCCCTGCGTTTTCACAGAAATTGCATACGGTTCGAAGCTCACTCTCAAGAACATGGGGTGTGGCGACGGCCTGTTGCACTCGCATATACAGACCTATCCTGTTGGATCTAGTCACTTGTTACAAAGATCTCAACAACCACTGGACTGTGCAGCCGCGGTGGGATCAACCAAAACACAACCCGAATGACGAAATCAAATACCTCGCGCACAGGGATGTCATCCGTCTCTGGCATGTCTCGACCACCCGGATTCGGCATTCCCATACGGTCGTTGCGCCTGTGTCGAAGCTCCACGAGGGAAAAGGATCCATTCTTTGACGACGCGCTTGAGGTTCCGCCATCAGCAGCTGGGGTGCTATCTCCTTGCTTCGATTGTGGTCTTGCCCCAGTGGGGCTTCAAGCAGGTCGAGGTCGGCTGTGAATAAAGAAAATAACTTCTTGGATATGCATACTTATTGGAACGTAGAGAGCCATTGGAACGATCGACGTGCGTTGATCTGTTCTCCGCTTGCCGTACCTTCTGGTCTGTCATGCTAATAGTTGTCTCGCCCCTTAGTACCACCTGCCGATGTTGAATACCGACGTTCACCCTTCCTGCGGGACTTCTGGCATTTCAATGTGGCGATGATGACTTCGAACAATGCTCTTATCCCCGATCCTGATAAAGGGGATATCCTTGCGTCCAAACCGTTCGACTGGCCGTTTCTCCATCGAGGCTCACGAGGCTCCATGTCAACATACTTCCTCTGTTTCCTAAGTATGTACACTGCAGACGCAAGCAGACCGATGATCAAACTCAGCGAGCCGCCCCACGCGATGAACGGTGTCCCTAAGAGGTAGTGCTTGGTCTGTTCATCACCCCAACTCGGTTTTCCAGATGACTTTGCATCGGAGATACTGATGCGCTTGCGTCGTAGGCGAATGGGAACACTTTCTATATAGACGGTCTCTTCATTATGGTAGGGATCCACATGGAATGCATCCTACTTGCGTGGTTGCCGATCGATGTATTGTGTAGTTCCATTTTTGATCTGGGATGTGTGACATACGTGCGTTGCTATGTTCATTTTTCGACTCATCTCCTAAGCTTGTCCCTACACAGCTCCCAACCCTGTACTTCGCCATCCTAATGCTGACCACATGCTGGACCACTTCATCTTCTCCTCGCGGCGGTATACAACAAAGACAATCCATGTGCTTTTGGGATATGCGCGTTCTCGATTGTGGTCACATTTTGGTGGTTCAAGGGAATGGCATTTGGAATAGATGGTCCAATCAATAAGCATGGGGGCTTGTGTTGGTGTAATGTGGGTGTTCATTCCATTGACTCGGTGATTGTGGACTCAGTGGTGTGCCTCTACACCTGCAGAGTTGGAACATATACCATGACTGAAAGCTTCAGACATCTATTGTGGAAGTAATGGTAATGCATGGATAATATTAGTGCAGCATAGCTGAGTTGATGTTAGTCAAACTTGCTTCATTTTCTCTATGCTCATGACTGGTGGGTCTATGCCACCCGACTGCCTTATACCCCAGACTGTGTCTATAACACCATCTTTCAGTAGTTGAAACATACTGCAGCCAAATACTTGTCATCTTGCCAGTGCCCAAGGTCCTGACAATATAAGTAAGTACTGGAGGTGTGGATATCATTAGTATATGATGCAGTGCATGGCTCTAACTTCCAAAAGAAGAAAAACATGGCACCCACAGTTTTTAGAATTGTGGTCATTGAGAGATATGAATCATATAATAATAAAGCATACCCATACAAAAATTTCTCACTGCCTGGACCTGAGTTTCTCAAGTTGGATTCTCAATAGTGTATTATTGGAATCAGAATCACCAAATCTAACAAGGATAATGAAAGTATATTTTTAGCCTGACAGTAGCAATGCTGAATCAAGAATGAATTTGATAGGATGGTACAATAGTGTGAATGAGCATAGAACAGTTGTAGGAGAGTTCCACACAACAAGATTGAATATAGTCAAGTGGGCAGTCTGTTAGACACATTGGATAGTACTGCCAGAGGAGATGGTGGTGATAGCTGTGCCTTCTATTTTGCCAGCTGTTGCAACTCCATAACCAGAAGTCTTCAAGTTTGTTCAGCACCGCTAATAATGTGCTATCTTAGATAAATGGTGCTATCCTCTTGCCAGTCTTCATGGCAAGCAGATTTTGGAAGCAGAGACTGAGGTAATTCATCAATGCCCAGCTTGATAATGGAGGAATCATTGTTTGAATTGGTGGTGGTGGTGATACTGGTATTTCCAGAATTTGAACTTATAATATGGCAAGAAGAATCCACAAGGTTCTGATCACCTCCAATATGGGTAATATTGAACTGTCCAGATGATGATTGAATGGTTGGAAACATTCTGCTGTGTTTTGAATGTTGGGAATTTGGAACTGGCATTCCTTGTGAAGAAGACTGAGAGTGTGAATTGTGTGATGTTGAACCTTTGCTAGATTGAGCAAAGGGATTTTTTGATGCATGGGAATGATGGAAAGGATTTCTTGATGGAGTTTTTGGAAAAGGTGTGTTTAGAGTCTCTTGGACTGCTGCTGCTGCTGAAGTGGCATGGTTAAGCCCTTTCTGGTTCAGAGCTTCATCCTGACATCAAAAACTAGTACTTAGTAGCTTGAGCCTTGCATTTCTTTGCTTTACTTGCCTGTCTTTCTCTCCCAGGTTTTCTGTCCAATTCCACAAGACTGGCTTTCTTCAGGTTTTCTGGGCTTTAGATTGACACAAAAACAAATGCAAAATAATTGAAAGCTACTTACCAGGAACATACTTCATAGATGAGTCACTTTCATCTGTTGTAGATGCAATCATGACAGTAGGGTTTTGACTATATTTCCCATCTAACTTTCCAGGTTCAGATAGGACAATGGGAATGTAAAAGAACCCACCTGAACAAAGTCTGGCAGAAAGGTCATTGCCTGTATTGGTCATTACAGTGGTAATGTTGTTATTGGAGTTGGTGCTTATAATATGATGGGAAGAATCTATGTTATTTTGATCCTTTCCAATAGCTGTAATGTCAAAGATCCCATCAGAAGATGTGATGTGAGGAAATAACATAGAGGTGTCCTGGGATTTTAGGAGGCAGCTATCTGGAGCTGCACCCTGTGCTTTGCTCATATATTCCCTCATTTCCTTGAGTAATGCATCTTGTTGCACAGAAAGAACAGCAAGATTCTCTTGAATTGTGATATTTGACTTGAGCTATAAATTTTGCACAGTTTCATTATCATGTAAAAGATCGTAGAAAATCTCAAGTGAAAATATCCTTACCCCAAATAGATCAAGAGACTGCCTCAGAGCAGTCCGGAAATCCTGGATGACCCTAAGATCGGATGCATGCTGGATAATGCGGAGCAGCATGTTGTTCTTCACTTTCTTCGTTGCAAAGTCTTGGATTTTTTGTAGTGTCCTTGAGTATGATTGGTTAGTGTCAATCGTTCAGGCCTTTATAGTGAAAGGATACATTTTTAGCGCTTCAAGATTGGCATGCAACTCAGTAGAGATCTTCGATTCGGCGTCTTTGTCGCTGCTGTCGTGTGTTTGGAGAACTATAGCAGACACAAGGTTGCACGTATCCTCAGCCAGACTTTGAAAGGCTCCTCTGTTTTCGTGCGCTCCCTGTCAAGCGCCTCAACGTCAATTAATAAGCGGCACAAAGATACTACTGTACCTGGATTATAGCGATGATATTGAGGGCGAGCCCAGCAACGTTCTGAACTAACGGTAGAGGCACAAATTTGCTCGCATCGCGCGCGACTGTTAACAACAGTGTTGTTGTATCTACAGCTATCCCGATAGCTTCTGACTTCGACCCAGTTCCAGGTTTTGTGTGTGTTGGTTTTAGGATGAACTTGACGACGCAGCGTGTCAGCCTGAGAATGACCCGGCGGCCCATCGTTCGCAGTATGTGTGTGTCGCTACAGTAGTGCCAGTGCGTAGTGGGGGGCGATAGTAGGTTGAAGATGTGTAAGCTGTGATAACCATACATAGGCGCTGTCATGTCAAGGTCATGATCCCGTGCTGACATCCAGGGGGATTCTACATCTTATTGGCGCGCGTGACATCCGGTGACACCACTGCTCCCTGCATGCTAGGTATATAACTACTAAGCGCTAGTCGTCTCTCAGTGGCACTGATATAATATGCACCATAGTAATTGGTCTAACGGGGGGAATCGCCACCGGGAAATCTACCGTCTCTGGCCTGCTCGGGGCCAAAAAGGTTCCGATTATCGACGCGGACGTGCTCGCACGTCAAGTTGTTCTTCCTGGTACACCCGCATTGGCGAAGATCGTTGACGTATTTGGTAATGACATCTTGCTACTTGATGGGACGTTGGACAGGAAGAAGCTTGGAGGGATTATTTTCGTTGATGAGATAAAGAGGAAGAAGCTGAATGCAATTGTGCACCCAGCCGTAATGCGTGCGATGTTCTGGAAGGTGATGAGTTGCTGGATGAGTGGAGAGAGTTGCTGTGTGTTGGATGTGCCACTACTTGTCGAGGGCGGGCTGTGGAAGTTAGTTGGGAAGGTTGTGGTCGTATATTGGTGCGTTGATGCACTTCTTTCTGGATGTGAAGCAGTGCATTTCTCAAAACACTGCGTATAGTCCTCCGGAAGTACAGCTTCAGCGCCTGATGCAACGGGACGGGTCTACAAGGGAAGATGCCTCTGCACGACTCAACTCACAACTACCGATCGCGGAGAAAGTTATCTACGCAGACGTGGTCATCGACAATTCTGGGTCGCTCGAGGAGCTGGAGACGCAGGTTAGTAACTTCGTAGAGGAGACGAAGAAGTCGGTTAGAGGGTGGTGGCTCATTGAGTGGTTATTTCCCCCTTTGGCGGTGGTCTCGGCAGCTGGGTTACTGGGTTGGCGGTGGATATGGAGGCAGAATCATGATAAAATGAAATGATGCACAACACGATGTGCAATCCACTCCTGTAACATGTATTTAGATTTTGATTACATGGACGCGTGTACAGAGGTTGTTTTGAATTGTTTCTGGACAGCATTGGAGATGAGATAATGGAAGTGCCCTTTCTCATCTCCAACCATGGCCACAGGTCAACAAATCACCCTGGCAAGACCTCGTGCGCCACTTTCTCACTCGCATAGGCCCTCAAGATCACAAGTCCCAGCATTTCTTCAGAAACTATACGAGTAAGTTGGGTTTCACACCTTGGATGCCAAGACTAAACGTACGTCGACTTAGGATGCTTAACGATTCGAACAATTTCCATTTGATTCGTTGGTCCGAAGCGGGGGATTCATTCATAGGTGGGTGCCATCACGATTTCCATATCTCCCTGTGACTTACTTCAGTTCGCAGTCCCAAATTCTGAGCATTTTGCGCGCGAAGTTCTTGGTCGGTGGTTCAAGCACCAAAACTTCCAATCTTTCGTCAGACAGCTCAACATGTACGGCTTCCACAAGATTCCGCAGCTCCAACAAGGCGTATTGAAAAGCGATTCCGATATCGAAATTTGGAATTTCGCGCACCCGCACTTTCGACGTGGCGAGCCTAACCTCCTGAATTTCATACAACGAAAGAAGCAGGCCGCGCAAACTTTGCAGCCTGACGGCGTCACCGAAGGCCTTCCTACCGGTGCTGGAGTCGTCGGCACTATAAATTTCCATGATCCCTCCAACGGTGCAGGTGCTGTCGGAAATCCGACACCTGGACAGATGCTGGATGTGCACTCCATTGTGAATGGAATTAATGCAATTAAACATCACCAGTCGAACATACAGGCGGAGTTGGCCGAGTTGAAGCAGTCGAGTCAGATGCTTTGGCAAGACGCCATGGATGTGAGAACCAAGTATCAGAAGCAACAGGATACGATCAATAAAATCTTGAAGTTCTTGGCTGGAGTCTTTGGGAACCGTGCAAATCCGCACAAGGATGAAGGGGTAGACGCATTGCGTTCTCGTGCAGTTATTCCTCGTCGGAGCACGAGATTGATGATTGAGGATGGGCGGAATAAGAAAGTTGGGGTAATGGAGGTACACGATGAGGAGGAGAATGATACCACGGAGGCTCAATCTCTTGGGACGGACGCGATGCAAGGTAAGCCCCTGCCCGCTCGGAGACTTGGCTTGCTTTGACTGATATTGCATTGCTCAGATCATTATGCTTCCATCGAGAGTTCTGCCCCCTCGCCGGCGTCGTCTGATAACGTCTCCACGCCAATGACAGAATCATCCCAGTTAGGCTCATACAACTTATCCTCGCAACCCCAGCCCTCAATACCATCAACAAATCCCCAACAACCTCAACCACTACCGTATCCCCACGCTGCACAGTCCGCCCCGCCTTCTCAATCACAGGACCACTCCAATCGTGCTCTGACCCCCTCACGCTCCCCAAATCCTTCTCAAAACTTCGACCTGCAACAAGCCCTCGGCCAACTCACGCCCTCACAAATTTCACAACTATTCTCCCTATCTATTGACAGTGGTCTCCCGGACAACGCACCCCCGCCCTCTGCTTCCTCTCAACTAACGTCCTACCAGCCCACACCCTTCGACTTTGGCCACCTCTTACGATCACCCGAACCTGAGCAAGAGCACGACCTCATCTCTTTTGACCAAACCTCCCCTATCCTCGAAAAGCAGTGGCAGGTGACTGATGATCTCGATAAAGAGGTCAACATACTCGACTCGAGTATCCATTCATTCATGCAGCAGATGCAGGATATGGGCCTCGACCCCCAACAGTTGGACGCGGGTGTGGGCGTGTCATTGCCCCCTATGCTAGACTCCTCAAACCAGCCACCACCGTTGCTGCCGCTCAACACACAGCTCCCTGGGCACCTACCCCAGTCTCAGCCACCTTCAGCTGCTACCGACCCTTCCTCCACTCTCCTCCAGATGCCCTCTGTGTCCATGCACGACACGGAGGACGATTTCAGCGACATGTACAATTTTCTCAACCTGGGGCATGATGGTAGCCCAGAAGACAACCATGATGCGGGTGCCGATGGCGGTGATGCATCGACGGCATTTCTGGACAACATGCAGGTCCAGCCAGAGTCAGTGGCAGAGACGATGATATCGGCGCCGTCACCTCTGAATCCCAAGAAATCCGGTGGTAAGAGGAAGTCGGAAGTTGCGCTGGGGGAGGTGCAAGCGCAAATCCCCGTCTCTGAACCAGCACCGACTGGGCCGCCGAAGAGAGGCGGTGTGAAGATGAACATGAATGTCGGTGGGACCGCAACTAGGCCAGCGAAACGGAGGAAGGACAAGTGAAATGTCATAGAGATCTGGGGGTTTCTCTTTTCCTGATTTTCTCGTGGTTCGTGCTTTCGCTTGCGGTTTGATCGTGACTATGCTTGGTATACGGATACCGACAGTTCGCTGTACGTGCATGCGCACATATAATCTCACAGTGACTCAGGATGTCAAACTGTTGTATCATCTTTTGCGTCCTCTTTCTTATTCCTTTCCTTTTTATTCAGTGGTATACATAAATACATGCACCTATCGTAGTCACACCATATGTAAAAGTAGAAATATAAGTGTAGCAATGCCGCTCTTTGATAAACTCGATAACTTTGCCAGAACAAAGTGAGCATTAAATCAACTATGACATTTTTGTAAAAACGGGATAAAACATAAAAAGGATATTGGGACTCGAAGGAATGTGGGAGAGTTGATCTAGAAAATGGGTGAACAAGTTTACATAGATACAAAAACGGTTAACCAACATCCACAGCTACTAGATGGAGCATATAAACCGTGAGGGTAACATAAACACTGCTGGTAACACTATGCAAAAGGTATAGTACGCATTATTCCGCAAATGAAAAGCGAAGAAGAGAACAAAAAGAAAGAAACGCAAAGAAAAGCAACAACCTACATATGAGAAGTAGAGTATCAATTCCATCGATTTCCATATATATCCTCTTCATTCCTCGGCATACAGCAATGGCGGTGGAGGCGGGACCAGCAACCCCGTCGTCTCTTCAAAAGCAGCTGAGAACGGGGAGAACGGACGGACATTCAACGGGGGCGACGCAGACGTGGGCGTTGGCAGATACACTGGCGCCGTCACCATCCCAGGCTTGAAGGTCGGACTCGTGCTTCGTATGATCTCCTCATCCGCTGGAATCACACCATTCAATGCGAATCGCGAGACACGTGCATCCTCTGCTTGTGTTTCCTGGATATACTCCGCCGGAGGGCGTGGCATAAGCGGGGGTGGGCTGGAGGATGGA
>QFEU01005152.1:0-10919 GCA_003316345.1 Tricholoma terreum | reverse complement strand
CCCCTCCATCCCCCCGCAGTCATTGCCATTGTCGTTCCACCAACCATCCACCCCACGAGCAGTTGCTCGTGGGGCTGGAGGTGGGTGGTCTGTCGTCATCTCCCCCCTCGTAGGCGTGGGCTGGGTGCCGTTCCTTGTCCCCCGTCTACCCCCTTTCATTGCCTTTGTTCCCCCTTCCTCTCATCTACCCTCCCCTTCGTCATTCCACCCACCAACCACCCCACGAGCAGTTGCTCGTGAGGCTGGGGGTGGGTGGTTTGCTGTCGTGACGTGGCATCGTGGGCATGGGCATGAGTGTGGGCATGGGCATGGGCATGGGCATGGGCATCCGGTCCTGGTTACAAGTAGATTAGAACCTAGAGAACAAAAGAAATAACTTAGTTAGTTTATAAAAAGAAACGAACAAAAAAAAAACTTACGGTGGGCCCAAACAACGCGATCGCATCATTTGGGCCCGCATTGCATCTATTCGGTTCGTTTGCAGGTGTGGGTGGACATGGGGGCTGGGGGAGGGTGTGGGAGGAGTGGGAGGAGTGGAGATGGCGGTGGAGAGTGGGAGGGAGGCGGCGGCAGTTCATCATGGTGGTGGTGGGAGGTGATGAGCTGGCAGTGATGGGTGACACAGCCACATGTTTGTAATCACATGATGCGCCAACCCTATGTCATGCACATATACTGCTGACCAGGAATGGCACTGTAGTCTAACAGTTATATTGTGCATGCTTATTACGAGTCTCACATGAGCTTGAGGGTTCAATCCTTGCTCCACCCATTTGATTTTTCTATTATTAAGTAAGGACATTCTGAGCTCGGACTGTCCTAGGATTGTCCAGGTACTGGTCCAAGATTAGTCCGAGTAATTGTTCGGACTTTACTAGGACGAGCTCGGACTGGACATCTCAATTTGGCAGAAATCTCAGCCAGAAAAAGTCCGAGCAAAGTCCGAGTGAGTCCGAGCAAAGTCCGAGTGTCTGAGCGGAGTCCGCTCGGATTAGGGGGGGGAGAGTAAAGACCTCGAAAGTGCTGAGGGTTTGGGAGGCTTGATCGGCGTGTTGCGCTCAATCCTGGAACTGTGCCTGCACGTCAGGAGTTTTGCGTAGTGCGAGCTCCCTGGGTTTGTGACATGATTAGAATAGTGGGTTTGATAAAATGATTGAAGAGTGAGTTTGAATATACTGTTAAGTACCATGCTGGGCTGGGAGTCCGATCGGAGTTCCGAACGGAATTCCGATGGATTAACAAAAAGGACTTGGCTTCAACTTGTAAGAAGTTGCGCCCTTCAGATCGCTTGGTGTCCTAACTTCAAGACAGGGACGTGAACTAGAACGGAGTTCCGAGGGAAGTCCTAAGACTGGAACTTAAGATGAACAGGGGAACTGGGGTGTGACTTGGTCGATATTCGAACTGAAGAATACAAGTGATAGTAGCTAAGCTTTATACTAGGTCGGTAATGAGGCGGTGTCTACAAGAAAGTCCGATGCGGGTAATGGGTGCACAGGCCATAGTAATGTAACTAAGCTACCTATATTAATGAGTGGTGTGGAACGTGATGTAATAAGTGTATCAATCAAAAGTAATATAAAACATACAGCCGAACAGAGTTGCAGTCGGATTTCCAATCAGAAACCCATCGGAAGTTATGGATGTAACACCAGGGCTTGTTTTGGTCAGGAAACCTACTGTGACATGTGATGCATTAGCAACCAGTTGCAACCAGTCCCACAACTGGTTGTATGCATCACTCCAAGTCCAGCAACTGCAACTGGAAGTCAGGTTGCTACCAGTTGCAGTTGGGCAGTCTTTTTCCAGTTGCTGCAACTGGACCTGCAATCACTAGTGCTTGAAAGTCTGGTTCAGTCCCGGTTTTTTGACAATATGCCAACAAACCGGGACCGAAACCGGTCCTGCCACCCACATGAATTAAAAATGACCGAACCAGACCTTACAAGACCAGTTTCATCGGTTCGGTTTCGGTCCATAGACCAGTCAGTACCAGTTTGAAAGAGAACTGGTACAACCGGTTGGATACCAGTCAGGACTGGTCTTTTGGTCAAAACTATCTCTACTAACTATATAGATAGAAACTCCAGATTTCGCCCCCAACATAGGTTGTTGAGGGTAAGGGGAATATAATAGATAGCATGCAATCATGAGTCATAACATGAGAAGTAGCAGAATGTATAAATGTTCCTACATCATAGTCAGTAACATTGCATTTAGATTGGGTAGAACAGACCTATGTAATAAGATCTCGAACCCTAAACCAACCCCAGCCAACAAGTAGTGACTGTGCAGTGCATTGAAGATTGGTTAGGAGTGTGGGGCTGAGGCTCGTCCATAGTTGAAGACCAGGGTCATAAGAAGAGGGAATTGGTCCCATCCCTGTAAGATGCCAGGTCAGCACGCTAGTAAAAAGCATTTGACTCGGACGATGTAATGAAACCTACTCGCCATGCCAACAACTCATGGCATGAAATCTCTGGGGTCGCAAGATACTCTTCAAGCTGCAAACTTATCAAGAATGAATCAAAGGGTGCTTTGGAACGAGTGTTCTCGGATTCAGAAACTGTCAATGAGGGGCCAGTCAGGAATGAAGTAGACTTGTCATCCTCGAGAGCAATGCAGTGCTCCAGCTGAGTGATCATCGAGGAAAAGCAAGTTGACTTTGGATGACAGACTGTAAGAGCCCATATTTATACCTGTTAGGATGACAAGGACTATTACTACTATTGGGTTGCTTAGCTAAGGACAACTCTTTTCCACTGTCACTACTACTACTAGCAATTCCACCGTTTGGTCGAGCTCTTGTAGTAAAGCGGAGGTTGAGACTTAGTTCACCCGACGAGAACACATATAACATATAATTCGAAGTATGAAAAAGTCCGGTCTATCAAAATATGGACTGGTCCTTATAAAGGTACCAGTTGAGGCCATAGGCATTATACACAAATATAGGTAAAGACTAGCAAACGGTCCGGTTTACCACACCCTCCCCTTCTGGCTTGATCCCGAGGGTCAAGACACTACCAAGAAAAAATTCAAAAATTCAGCCTATGCAGGTTGAAGGAGTCAATCCTCTTTCGAGGCCAAGGGAGAGAGGTCGAGATCCATTTCGCATCCAAGTGGGATGGACGGTCCCATGGGAGAGACAGGAGTAGTGGTGAGGGAAACAGCTTGCGAAATAGGGGGGATATCCAAAACCGACGTTTCTAACAACTGCCCTCCTTCGAGGGGAGCAGCGCCCAAATGATCGCCTTCGTCAGAACTCGACACCGAGTCAGTGCACTCCGATTCGGAACCAGCTCGGTTGCGCCGACTACGGGTCACTCTAGCCTTGCTGTAATCTCCTCGAATTCCTCCTGTCTCAGCAAGGGGAATACCTGAGGTGGCTACCCTCAGGCACTTTCTTTCCTTCTTTGCTCGGTTTTTGTCCGCCTTGGTTCGACAGAGGGGACCAACATAGCTCCACCCACCATTGTCCTGGTCCGGCAAGACCAGAGGCTGATGTGGGGGATTGGTCACGACCTTGGACGAGTCAGAGCTAGTCGAATCGGGTTCGGGTCCAGCAGCAATTTTGGGAGAAGGTGTAAGAATCAATTCGGCTCTCGGAAGAGCCGGGTGTATGGAGATGGCGTTAGGCACGGCCCGAACTGGTACCGCTGGAGAGGATGTGCCGGCAGGCAGGGCACGAGGAGGTGCAGCATGAATCAATGCCGATAAACCTAGGCCGCCGCCAAGCGGGGAGGTCGATTCCAGCTGGTCCGACTCCCTCTTTCGTTTGACGGAGGGTTGAGTGATACACTGCGCCCCCGGAGGGGCGGTCCACCATCGAGGATCAGTCATCAGAGGTTCGTCCTCCGGAGTTGGGGCGGTTAGTTCTTTCAGGCATTGAAGAACGTCCGAAGCGGCCGTGGACTCTTCCTCTCGACGAGATTGGGAGGTACCTGACAGCCATCCCAACCCATAGTGATAGGCTTCGCAGACCTCATGGTCGGATACCCCAATAGTGGTGAGGTGCTGAACGACATCCTCGATGGTGAGGTTGTCTGTCACGCTCGGCGTAGGACGTCGCTCACGATGGAGACTAAGGGAGATTTGCAGTTCCTGTCTGGTACGGCGATACAGACCAGGAGTAGAAAACACCTCGGCTAGCCTGAGGTATAATCCAAATTTATGTTTTTGAGACAGGCCCGAAGGAACCTGTTGTCGCATCAGGAGCATTCCCCTGACGTGGGGAAGGCTGACCTGTTCATGATCAAGAATCAACCCGGGGGTATTACAGTATTGAAACAGTTGTCGGTGCATGAACTGGGCCCAAGATTCGGCGCTATCATAGATCTGAGGCTGCGACATGCGAGTGGGATCTTGCATGCGACGGATGCCCCGGGAAGACTGCCTCTCTGCTGGTAGCCACTTGGGAAGTCTCCATGCCGCAATGGCATGGCTCATCAGGGGCGTACGAGCGTCCAGCGGGGTGAAACTGGCAAAGTGTACGTAGGCCTGGGCTCTTCGAAGGTCCAGTTCATTTCCCTCTCGCTGAGCCACTGAGGCCCATAGGTCGAACTCTGCCGTGTCTCGGGGCACTTCCCTTGGGAAGGGGTTGAGTGCCCTCGAGGTAGGAGCCCAGTTAGTGGTTCGGGGAGGGCCCAGTTCCAGAACTTGGGACCTTTGCACTGGAGGAGAAAGCGGCTGATAGTTCGCTTCTTGATCCTTGGAGTCGATATCCATGGCATCCGTCATGGAACGAGAGGTTGGAGGGGGTGCAGGCCGTGCAGCTGCGTGAGCATACGTAGTCGCTCGATTTGTGGAATCTGGTATGGGGGAATCCTCTCGCGCTCGGGGGCGCTTGAAAGGACGGTCTTCCCGTGCCCTGTCTAATTTATCCTCAAGACTGGCGATCCAGGCCTTGAGATCCGATATCTCGTCTTCGTAACTATCATACGCCCTATTCGTGGCAGTACGAGCTTCCATGTTTAAGTCCCCATCTCGGTGTTCCTTCGTGTTGAGGTATTCTCGGTCCATCTCAAACTCATGCTGGAATACGTGAAGGGCATATTGCTTGCACACTTCACATCCTCCTCGGTGAACCACGATCCCCAAGTGGGAGTCGTTCCTCCATGCCTGTTTCTCCCTAACGTCCCTTCTTTCTTGACGGGCCCTCTCCCCTCGCTCGCCAGGTGATGGCGAGCGCATTCTTAGTCCCCTTCGGTCTTCCCTCCTCGAACCTTGCGGCTCGAGTCTCCTTCTATCCTCTCTTCTCTCCCCCCCCTTTCGAGGCCGAGTCTCCTCGGTCCCCAGAAAACTGGAAGGAGGTGGCAGCGAAAGGTCCATCTGGTCGTCGTCGGAGTACATGCTCCCCATATAAAAAAAAAAAATTATTTCGTTTCAGAGTCCGTCTTGCGTCGGAGAAACAATTTCTGGCCACGTGATTTGGTCCAGCCCTCATGACCAACGCCTTCAATCACCTTGTATCATTCCTAGAGCGAGCAGTGGCTCGCCTAGGCAATTTGTCCCAGTCCTTGGCACCCACCAGGGCCAAGTAGGCGTCCAGAGCAGCAAGCTCGTTGCACACGGACAACGGCTCCCAAGTGGACTCACCCAGACTCCATTTTACTTGAAGTTCCAGTGCACAACCCTTCCATCGATGGGCCGTGATTTCTTCTACGTACCATTCGGTGTCCTCTGGAGTACCAAAGTCGTAAGGGTCTGGGTAACGCCTGTTCAGGAACAGCACGTCGTCATTGGCATGGTGCGGCCTCAACAGGCTCACATGGAAACGATTATGTATTCGCCTCCGAGCGAGTTCCTCGGGCAATTCCAGCTCATAGTTCGACGTCTCTGAAAGGGATCGTAGGACCTTGTAAGGTCCTACGAATTTGGGCAGGAGCTTGCTGGCTCGCCCCTTTGGCATCTTCAGATTCTTTGTGGATAGATACACCAGCTCCCCTGGCATAATCTCTGGCTCCTTACGACGATGTTTGTTCGTGTAATGTCTCTGGAACACCCTCTCCGCTATGATGCTGTCATGAGCTATCGCCATATTACGGAGCGCGTCCATTGCGAATGTACGAACCCCAGGCGGAATCCGCTCTGGAATGGGAAGCTCCCTCATCATGCGAGGCATGAAACCGTAGTTTACTTCAAACGGGGCCATCCCCGTTGCCCTGTTGATGGTGGAGTTGATCGCGAACTCCACCAGAGCCAAAAACCTTACCCAATCTTTTTGGCTGGCATTGACAAACGACCGAAGGATTTGGGCGATCGAGCGATTTGCCCTCTCCGTTATTCCATCGGTCTGGGGATGGAAGGAGGTGGACATCAGCAACTTGATATCCAGGATCCGATGGACCTCACGCCACCACCTGGACGTGAATTTAGAGTCTCGATCGGATACAATCGATCCAGGTAGACCGTGCAAACGGACTACTTCCTTGACAAAAACGGAGGACAACTCCGTAGCCGTGGTCATGGTATTCACTGGTACCAAGTGTACCATGGAGGATAAGCGGCAGATAATCACCCATAGGTAGTCGAAACCCTCGGACTTTGGGAAAGGTCCGATAAAGTCCATACCGATGGACTCCCAGGGCCGTATTGGGGTAGGCAAGGAATGCAGCTTCCCTTGTGGCGGTCGATACTCCCCCTTCAAGCGAAGGCAGGCCTCACACGAATTACAAAACTTGTCAATCTCATCCTGGATACGGGGCCACCAGTACCATCGACGAACGTACTCTGACGTCTTTGCCGGCCCAAAGTGTCCCACAATCGAGTGGGCCTGGTCGATAATACGATTGTGCAGAGTCATATCTTTGGATGGAGCCGAAGGGATGCAAAGTACGTCCTCTCCACCTCTGTTCTTCATCCACACAAAACCTCCTATCACCTTGAAGCCCGGATGGTCATCCGGCTTCTCGAGGATTTTACTAAACAGCTTATCCGAGCTGTACCCTGCCCGAATATCTTCATCCATTGGATCGTGCTCCGACATGTGGAGACTCAGGTTTCTACCTGAGACCATAGATTCGCAGATCGTGGGGTCCTCTCCTCTTCCTCGTGACACAGGGGTGTTCCGTTCCAGTGTCTTTGGTGCTTCTGCTAAGGCCGCAGCTTCTTCCTCACACTCCTTGATCCATTCTCGAAGGGCCTTAAGGTGTTCTTCAATGTGCCTCGCTTGTGATTTGGCTGAGCGAGTCTCAATCACTCTATTCTTGATTTCGAGATGACGATCCCAAGGAAGGTCCTCGTGCATTGGATCCAGACGTACGTCCGCAAAGACGTAGTGTTGGACCAGAGGGGCATCGTCCCAACTGTCGAATTGATAGTACCGAGACAAGGCATCCGCCACCTTGTTTAAGTTACCCTTGACATACCGTATGTCAAAATCGAACCGCGATAGATATTCCATCCATCGCAATTGTCTTGCAGATAAACGACGCTGTGTTTGAAAGAACTCCAGGGCCTTGTGATCGGTAATGACGTGGAAACGTCGGCCGATCAGCTTATCCTCCCACTTGAGGAGTCCTTCCAGAATAGCGATCGTCTCATGCTCATAGGTTCGATAGTTCCTTTGAGCGTCTGAGAATTTTTTTGACAAAAATCCTGCTGGGCGGCAGGTGTGCCACTCTGGTCCCTGCCCATACATAGCCCCTACTCCAAACACGGAGGCATCGCAAATGACCCATATGGGTTCAGATGACCTCGCATCGATTGGCTTAAGGACTGGAGTGGTGCAACAGATGTCTTTGATAGTCTGGAAGCAGTGGTCATGCAAAGGATGCCACTGAAAGGACTGTCCATTCTTCGTCATTGCGGAGAGTGGACTGGTGTAGGCCGATATGTCTGGCAGGAAATGTGCCAGGTATTGTACGAGACCCAAGAATCGTTGAACCTCGTGGTAATTACGGGGTGTTTTCCACTCTCGTACACGGGCCATCTTGTCACTGTCGGCGTGTAAACCTTTGTCGTCGATCATATGACCGAGACACTCAAGTTTCTCGGCGTACAATTCGCACTTATCGGCACAAAGATACAATTCATGTTCTCTAAGCTTGTTAAAGACCAGCTTGAGATGCTCCTGGTGGTCTTCTATCGTCTCGCTGAAGATGAAAATATCGTCCAGATATACATGGACGAATACACCTATGTACTCTCGGAAGATGGAGTTCATAAGCCGCTGGAATGTAGAGGGGGCGTTACAGTCTCCCTGTTGCATAACTAGGCTCTCGAATATGCCTAGCACCGTTGCGAATGCTGTCTTCCACACGTCCTCAGGTTCGACTGGGACCTGCTCATAGGCGTCCAAGAGATCAATCTTCGAACGGTGATTCGCTCGAGCTACATCAAGACGGATGAGGTCTTGATCTGGGAATGGAGTAACATCCTTCACAGTGTTGTCATTCCGTTTCTTCGCATTTACCACAGTGCGAATAGCTCCCGTCTTTTTGGGAATGACCAACATCGGAGTGGCCTGTTCAGCGCGAGCGGGTCGCCACCATCCGGCTCGGCAGTACTTCTCGATTTTCTCGGCGAGAGGTTTTCTCATCGAGTCCGGACAACGAGGCAAGTAGTAGGTATACTTTTTGTCCTCATCCACCAGTGGAATCCTGTGGTTTATCTCCCTCATAGGGGGAGGCCATTCTGGAACTCCCTGCAAGATGTCCTTGCAGGCTTCGAGCCATTCCTCCCGCAGGTGGGGAATGTCCTTCTTGACTAAGGGTCCTCGGGCCTTAGTTTTCTCAGACAACTCCTTGCATATAGCGAACAATGCTTCATTCAGATCACTCAGCTGTTGTTCCGACAGGACGTCGGGAAGAGTAGGCTCGCCATCAGCCAGCTCACACTTGGGTCCCTCGGGAAATCTATCCCGAGTAAACTCCTCTACCATCTCATCCCAATCATCCTGAGTTTCTTCATCGCTATCAGGCCCCTCATCTGGGTCCCTGACCATAGGTATCCAGTCTTCCTCATCTGGCCCTAATAATATTGGGTCAGACTCCCTCAACCCAATACCAGGGCGGGGTCGATCCACGTCTGGTACTTCCTCCATTCTTGTTGAACCAGAGGTAGAGCTGGCTAATTTATCTGGGTCCTTCGTCGGTCTATCAGCGGCACGCAGGCCGCTGTCAAGTCATTCAACCTGGATCGGTTGAGTTCTCATAGCATATCGCCATACTTGCCGGAAGGTGCTCCTACTTTCGAGGATGGTATCGAGGATCCTCCCCCGGAGCCGCACCTCGTCCCTTTCAAAGTCCAGAACGATACCATGCTTCCTCATGAACACGGTACCTACTATCGCGTCGTACCTATCGATGTTGATAACATCGAAGTAATGATTCCCTCTAAGAGAATCGATCTCGAAGTCGGCGAAAAGGCCGAAATTTATCTTCGACCTACTACCTACAGTGCCCAATTGAAGAGGTACTGGTTCCTCTAGCTCATAAACCTTAATGTTGGCTGACACTGTGAACTCGGGTGAAACCGAGTCAGAGGTACAGCCGGAGTCCAACAACACATTGGCTTCTAGATCGTGGATTTTCATTCTCACGATGTAACATCTGTTCTCCAATTCCGTCCGTGCAGGTCGAGTAATCTTTTTGGATGACTTTCTCAGGGCCGGCGGGCACCTGAGGTTGGAATTATTGGGGATTGGGCCGTCGTGGATGACGCCTAATTGTTCATAAGGGAGGGAACCCCTCTCATCCTCTGACTCGCATCGTCCCAGGAAGAAGGCAGGGTTGATGGGTTCACCTTGAAACAAGAACGAGTCATCTTCATCCTTGTCTTCCGAGTCCGACACCGATTGCATTGATGGGCAATCATCGGTTCCATATTCCAATTCATATTCCTTGGCCAATTCCCGAATAGCCCCAAAATGTTCTACTCCTTCATCATCACTACGAGAAGTCTCGCATTCAGATGACAATGGGTACAGTTCTCCTTCAGAACTGTATTGCGAACCGATGAAATTGGACTCATGGTCTTCTGAATCACTATGAGCGGCGGCCATGCGAACTCCCTCCTGGGAAATAGGGCTTTCAGGAACATCTTCCTGAACTGGACTACCTTCCTCATGGGAGTTATTTTCGTCCTGGCAGCATACATTCTTGCCCCTGGATTAGGCTTGGAAGGCCTCCTGAGAGCGTGGCCCTGATTCGCAGGGCATTTCTTATCGGTAGAATAATGACCGATTCCTCCACACTTGAAACAGGTGGGAGGTGGTTTAGGGTCCTCGAACTTCTTGGAAGAAGGGGCCGGATTATATCTAGTCGACCACTCCCCTGAGGCTGGTGGACGCCTGTCCTTCAGCGTCTCTCCTGAATACCGGCGTTTAGGTCTCTCCCGGACCCTCGGTCGTTCAGGAGATGGGAGAGGATTCTGATTAGGTTCTCTGGATCCTTCCAGAGAACGATCAGGTTTGGCCACGGTCGCACTCGGCTTTGTTTTAGTTGAGTCCTTACCGGACGCTAGCGTTTCCACCAGGCGTCGTCGCTCCTGGTATCTCTTTTTCTTCCTGAAGATCTCCTCTGCCTCTCTGGCGTAGTATAGTATTGTTTTGGTGGAACTCGACTCGGCAGAGCAACCTTTATCAAAGATAAAGGAAACCATAGTACTAGGCAGTCCCGACAAGAGCTGCGTCTTGAACGTGAACCTGTCCGGGGCACGTATCATCCTGGTGGCGTAGCGCTCCAGTTTGTGATAATAACTCATGACTCCCTCGCTGACGTCGTACCTCACTTGTGAGAAGTTATCGGCAGTGTCATGAGTAGCATTGTCGTGAATAAACTGGTCATACAGTCCGGTGATGACGTCCTTGAAGGTCCAAGTGGTACGATGTTGGTAGACTCCGTCCACATTATCTGTACTTTACACTCCCCCACCTGTCCTATTGGACTCCGATCGGACTGCTCGGAGTCCGAGTC